>VYZX01027032.1:0-168523 GCA_013401335.1 Brachypteracias leptosomus
CTCTGGTCAGGTTTTAAACTTATTTCAACCCTACGAGCCCCACGTTGGGCGCCAAAAAGGCTGTGGTGGTTTAAACCCTGCCTGGACCAGGCACCACGTGGCCGCTGCCCCCCCACCCCCCGGACGGGAACGGGAGAGGTAGCAAAATACAAACCCTGCGGGTTGAGAGAAGGAGAATTTAATACAGCGATGCAAAAGCAACAATCACAACAACAGTAACAGCAACAGGGATAACAATGTACAAAACAAGAGGTATAAAGGTACAGACCGCGTGGATACAGCTCCAGCCACAGAGCGAGGCAGCCCATGAGACAAAGCCGGGACTGCTCTGCCCTCGCCTTGAGTACCGGACATGATGTCAGCATGGTATCGAATAGCAACTTCTGGTGAAAATTAACCCTATCCTGGCTGAACAGGACAGTTGACTGGCAAGCTGATATGTATATGCCCTTTAGGTATCTGGCTGCTGTCGAAGAGATTACCTGTTCCCTACAGGGATAGAGAACTGAGTCTTTCTTCTCTGTCTAGCTGCCAGTTTCCACAAACATAATTATCTCTGCTATTTCTACCCCCCTTTCAACTTTAACAGAAATTGGCCAATAAATTCAAAACCTTTTAAAGAGAGTGGGACTTACAGATGGACAAACAATGTGATGGCACAGTTTATTTCCTTAGGACAACAGGCTAAAACTCCGTAAGTGTGAAAATCTCTCCTGAGAGGTTGAGCTCTTTTGTTGTTTCACAGTTTGAACTGGGCATGAAAGAAACAGCAAGTCGGCACGTAGACCACTTCCAGTCCTGCCTAGGGGAGAGATCCATCTGTGAGCAGTAGGATTTCCCAGAGCAATGAGGTTTGGTCAGAAGTTCCCCATTCCAATCTGTCCCAAAAGAGACACAGAATGATCTTTAATTTGAAAATATTCTTGATGCTCAGTTTGGATTCCGAGTTCAGTTGCTTCATTTATGAAACTCATATAGCCACAAGCACAAAGAAGATGATCTCAGCATTGAGAGAGATACAGTCTCAGTCTTAGTGCATTGGTGATAGGGTTGGAGGGACTGAAGTTAGTAACCATTTCTAGGCAAAGGAGCATTTTGTGGTGAAGCCCTCATTAATACGTTCTGAGCTCCTGTGTCATTCCAAAGCCACTGTGCAGACAGAGGGTGTTGTGCTGCTCCTTGGCCTGCCTTCTCCTCCTGGAGAAAGTAGCACTGGGAACTCATGTGGGAAGACCTGTCTTCATTGCTCAGTCACTGTTCTTCGATGGTGTAGCCTGAACAGCAGCAAATGGGCAGTAATTTCATTTGCTGTGGCACAAGGATAGCAGCCATCCTCTGAGTTAGATCAATAAAGGTAAGAAAAAGATCATGTTGAACTCTAATGGGACTGAAGAGACTTTTTTTATTTCCAAACCTGAACTTTTGGAGACAGATATATTTTTCCTCCTGACTCTGCCATTTTAAGCTGGGTTATTTCTCTGTTAAACTCACTCTCCTGCTCACCCTTCAGCTGTGGCTATTCTCTTCTGTTTTCTCAGAAGCATCATCTCATAAGGAAAAACATCTACTGGAAAAACTACCACAGAAAAAAAAAGAGATTGGGAATATTAAAGAAAGTACAAATGACTTTTTCTGGCACTCATGGCAGTGTCTGCCTTGGAAGAAAAATGGAGAAGCATTTGGAGAAAAGGAGCTCTGCTATTTCACAGGTGCTATCACCATTGTGTGCCATTTTGCCAAGGTTCCCATCCCCATGAGGCATTCCTCATCCTACCTGAAGAGACAGCAAGTGTGATGCTATGTGTTTTTTGTTCCTTTTTTACTGTTCAGCTATCCCTGCTGCACATCACAGTGGAAACACTGCTTTGTTTTCCAAACACAAGGATGGTTTGAACGAAAACTACATTCCCATCACACAGCCATCATACGGCCTGATGAAAATAATGAACCCTGGACGTGGGGAAGGTACAGGATGTGGCTGTGCTAGCAGAGCTGGTGTGCAGGTGGCAAGCCCTCTCAGCAGAGGAGCCAAGGGTCAGGAAACATGTGGAGCTAAAGGGGCGGAAGAGAAAGTAGTGAGCCCAAGCTCAGTTTTCCTGATGACACGCATATCCAGGAGGAAGGCTAGAGGCTACGAAAATGACTTTCGCTGGCTGCACCAGATGAGTGTGGTAAACCTGCTTACCTGCTCTCCTGGCCAGCTGGGGCCATTCTTAGTAGGTCAAGTAGATTAAGGAAGGGAAGCAGAATGCAGAGTCCTCTAAGAGTTTTTAATTAGGACCTGTCATTTTTTTTTCCCCTACTAGCTAGAAGTCATATATCTATATTTTCCCACTTGCTGCCTTTAATAACTGTATAATGTTATTATATATCAGTAGGTGTGTTATTCTCCTAGTATGTTTTGACATCCATACCTTGGGTTTGCCTGAAATATTTTTGCACCAGTTCAATCAAAATATTTTCACAGGTTCACATGAAAAAAAAATACCTAGTGACTGAAATTATGACAAGAGGGTAGCAAATCTGCAGTTAAACTGTGTGAATAAAGCAAAAGGCATCACAGATGAGTCAGAGGGAAAGGAATGAGGAGACAGAGAGGATTACTCAACATAGTGGCTGTTCATACATCTGTCAATGCTAAAAAGATTCGTTCTTTACTGACTCCAGTGGCTACATTTTCTGGTTTAAAAAACCCTAAATATTGTGATTTTTAAAAAATAGAAATGGCAGTTCTGTGCTTAGATTCTTATCCTTTATAAAACAAATGTTTTTGTATTTCTAAGTCATGTAAAATAAAAAAAAAGTCTTGTTGGCAGGTATCAGTGACCCTGAGCTCGATATCTTCCTTCCTTGAACTGCTCAGTTACCTTTTTCTTGGAACAAGACAGTCAGCAGATGTCAAAGAATAAGGACGTGCATGGTGCCAACACTTCTAGTGCTGGCATAATATTTCCTGCAATAAAGAGTCTTATTTCAGGCTTACAGAGAATTCCTGCTGACTCTCATCCTGTGGCATTTTATGGACAAAACTGAAAAAACAGATAATCTGAGGTCCATGACAATCCTATAAGGTTTTCACCCTAAATGCTTGCTTGCACCACTCATTTCTAACGGTGACAGTTGTGGATTCAGGAGAAAGTCCTTCCTACCTATTTAAGCCTAGAGACTTGGCATCCCTGTCTGTTTTTGCACCCGTGTTGCTTGCACCGTGTCGTTCTTGGACTCACAATTGCCTTCTCATTTCTTCTCCATTGCCCAGCATTACTCTGCTAGTCTCAGCCAGAAATGCTGCTGCTGAAGCACAACCTCTGCAGAGAAAGCAACACCTCAGAGGACAGCCTGGCAGTGCTCCACCATGTGTCCTCCTGTGTATCAGTTTTCCCGGTCTGTGATGTTTTGCGTCCAAGACTTGCCTGGAAAATGTGATCCTCATGATAGAAACGAACAAAGCTGGGCGCTCTCCCAGGCTGCTCCCTTGGCTGCAGGATGGGTCTCTAGGAAACCCTCCATCTCCTCCCAAGGGTCTGGGCTTCTTTAGAGCTTCTTTAGCCGTGTTAGCCTTAACCAGCTCTCTCTGAGTCTGGACAGGAGGAAAGGAGTGTCCTCATTGCTTGCTACGAGTGTTACAGGGAAGGGTTACCTTGTTCATTCCCACATCTGAACGGATGGGAATGGTAATGCATTTCTTACAGGCACTGTATCAGCAATTGAGTGAAATGAAATAATTTAAAAATACTTATCAACTATGTTTACCATGTAGCTAATAAATGCTATACTTGTAGAATTCCAGAAATACTCCTGATCTCCCACAAAGTACAGATATATGTGTGTATATACATGCATGTATATGTATATGTTGTAGCCCCCACATATATAAGTGTACAGTTACTGTCTTTTTAGAATAATCTCAACACAGTGCTAAGGTTGTTATTATATATGATTCTAAAATCCTCCTGGATAACATGCAGTCTCTGAGCCCTTCAACAACTATTCACTGTCTGGATCTAACTTCAGCCAGGCTCAAGCTGCTAGTAAATATTCCTTTTCTCTTCTAGTAGAATTTGTGCTTAAATAATGAATAATGGCATCCCAGTGGACTCCCTGTGTTGCCTGTGGTTTTCAAAGGTCAGATTACATGTCCTAATATTCCCTTTTGGCCTTAAGGATGATTTTATGAATTCTGTGCATGGCTTGTTTGGGTGTCTCCCTCCAGAAAACAAAGTGAAATGTATTTTTTTAACCTTTGGTTGGTGACAACCTTTGGTGAGACAAATTCATCGGAGAGTAGAGTGAGTGTCTGGTCATTTCCTTTTCTTCCCTGTTGATACTTTTCTTCTGCACCCCACGACTGGACATCAGCTACCAAATGTTTGGAGGGTTCATTTAGCTACAGCCCTATCAGAAAATATTGAGAAGGTGGCATGATATTTGCTATGATGTTTCTGCTTGGAAGAGAAGTGTGAGAAACTAATCAGGTGTTAAAAAAAAGTGTAATCAATCAGTCAACTTGTTCACAAAAGCAAAATATGTAGAAAACAGAGTTTTGGGTTAGGGTTTATGGTTTTGGGGTAGAAACTCTGGTTTTGAGAACTGAGGTAGACTGCTTCCCCGTTTCATTGAAAGGTGATTTGCACACCTATAAATAGAGAAAATAAGATGATAATTTCTCCCTATTCCTTTTCAAACTTGATTAATTTGTGTCCTGGAAGTGGAGTCTAAATTGAGGCTGAAATTTCCTTTATTTGAACAGTTCTTTTCTTTGGGATAAATGATGGCCAGTATCTCATAAAAGTGGGTATCAAGTAAAACAAATAAAACGATTAACAAGCAAATAGACAATTAGTTGTGATGAACTTTTATACTTTGTAGGAAAAAGGCTTAGGGGACATGAGTGTTAAAAATCAACTTGTGTGTTAGAACTTTAAAGTGATTCATCACATTTAAGATATCTGTTGTGCGAACAAATTTTGACCATAACATATCTGAAACAAGGTTTCTCTCGCTGCTGATATAAAAATAGTTCTTCAGAGGGACTTTGAGAGCCAGGTGTGCTAGTATCCTGAAAAGTCTTTAGAAGAATGATAGAATGATGGAGATCCCTCCTGTGTCTGTAGCAGCCCTTGCTGTGCCTTTTTCTGGATCTCACAGTTCTTTATGTTCTTACATCACTTTTTTGTGGGGATCCTACATTATGTCCTGCAAGATTATTCAGTTACCACTCAGTTATCCTGACTGTGAAAATATTTGCTAAGAAAATTAATTACTGGGAAGGAACCAGTTTGGACATTTCCCCAGATGCTGTTTAAATGGGCTGGCAAGGGTTAGTTGAGAAGTCATGTGCTATCAATTAACACATGCGCTGTAAACTGCCATTGGCACTAATTTGGGAAAGTCATTTGACATTATTTTGAGCCATCACTATAAATCGCTGCTTGTACTTTTCTGGCTATTGACACATTTCAGAAGTCCCCATCAAATTGTGCCCTGAAGTCTCTCTCAGGAGTTTCTAGCTGGAACTAGGGCTGTGGCAATAATGGTTTGGAGGTTGGTGGAGTTTTTTCAGTTTAGTTGCTGAACGCACAAATGTCAGAACAAAAACACTCACTCTTAGATACTTCCTCCCAAAAAACAAGTAGAAGAGGTATCAACTGAGACTGATAATTTCAGATTTTTTCTGCTGAAAAGAAGTACTGAAATGTTGTAAGCTGGATGAAATGTTACACTTGACCCAATAAAGAAGTGCTAGATTTTTGAGCTGTTTTATTAAAGAACAGGAAACCACAAATTGTATTCATATTAATTATGAATATGTGGCACTTGAATAAGACTGGGAAGCCTATCTAATACCTACTTACATTGTAAACCAGAATTATATTTCATCACTGACAGACATCTGTCAGACCCAATCTTAAACATCCCACTTGATGCCAGTTCCAGACTCCCCAGACCACCTTATTCAGTGCTTAACTGCCCTGAAAGTCAGAAAATGTTCCACATTATCTGAGATAAATCTCCTGTCCAGAAAATTAGACTGATTATTTCCTCTCTTACCCTTAGTGGCTATGAGGATAATTGATCAGGGACCTCCAGCTTTTCCCCACTGGGAGGCTGTTATCACACCTGTCTGTCTGATCTCCTGTTCTTCTAGATTGAGCAGTCTCAGGTCTTTCAGCTTTTCCTTGTAGGCTGAGTTTTCACAGTTTCTGACAGCACTTTGCTCTCCTTTGAGCTGCCTCTAGTTCCAACTTCTAATCCTGTCCTATGAAGTGATGTAAGTTTTTTCCAGTTGGTGTGACCTGTAAATTTTAGGCTGATTTCCTAGGGAAATAGGACTTAACTAATCATGTTTTATGTCTGTCTGTTTATTTTATATATCTACTTGACTCATAATTTTTTAACCCTTCTGCCAGTTTCAAGCAAACGTGACAGTGGGCAAGTATCTCCAAGATACTAGGTTCATATATATTCAATTTTAAAAGTGGTAGGATGTAAGAGAGACATCTCATTAGAGCTCTCATCAGTGAAAGGCTGCAATATGATAAAGTTCTTAGCAGACATTGAGGCACCTCCATGGCAGAAAGGTGTTACAAACAACACAAAAAACTCCAGTTGGAGATTGTTCCCTATGTGATATGGGGGACATAAACCCCCTGGGAGCTGGGGTGCCTTGCTTTAACTCCTAACACAGTGACTTGTTTTAAGAATATGTTGGATAGGCTGGCTCCCTGTCAGATACATTCATAATTTTTCTGTATTTCATAACAAACAAGTAACATATATATCTTGGCAGACTGTTTCCCAAGCAGTTAGACTTCCACTGCTATGAAAATTCACCTGTGGAAGGCCTGGCTTCAGGTGAGGAGAAAGCCTTAGACACCACGCTATAGTGGCTGGGCATTTCGGGTTTTCTGATAACACTTTTCCACATTGAACACAAGGAAATCAATATTTGCAGGCACAAGGATCAGAATCCAGTTCTCTCCTCCAGGACTCTCTTTGTGAATAGTGTAACACTTGATCCCTTGTTCTCCTTGACCTTTGGGGAATATTAAGGGAATTGGCATAAAAACACAGCTATGTGGACAAAATGACTGACGACGCTGCTTTCCATTCCTGCAGCAGGGCACTGAAGATGCAGGTCTGTTCACTGGAGCAGATGCACTGAGAGCATGCTGCTCCAGTGAACTGTTGAAAACAAGATTTTGTCCTTCTCCAGAATTTTTGTCAACATAGGCTTTGAGACTTTTTTTTTTCACAGACTATGAACTTTGAGGCCCCTCCAAAAAAAGGAAAAAAACAAAATAGAAAAAAAAAGAAGAGAAAAAACTATTGTACGTCACTTACTTTTGTGTAAGAATCTGTAGCTTTTCCCTGTCACCAGTTGTCTATCCATTAGCCTGACTGACCACATGTCTGGGGACCCAGACACTGAATTACTCTCTGCTTCCTGCTCAGAAAGTGGTGCTTCAGAGTGGCTTCCTGATGCAAGTGGGAGAGAAATTTCCACAGACTTCAGCCACATAAACATGTAAAGGTATTTGTCTCTTCCCCACAAAGCCCTGGCCCCACAGAGGGTTTGGTGGGGAAAACCAGCTTGGTGGGGAAAAAATGAACAGTTCCTTGAATGCGGGACAGGTAGGATCCTGTTGCCCAGGCACGAGATGTTATACAGAGGTTTGGGACGTGATGGGGACAAGCAAATAAACAGTAAAAGAAATGGAAATTTTCAAACATGTGTCCCTAAAATTCCACATGCTTCCAACCATAATTAGGCATCTAGGAGTGGAGAGATGCATTCAAGGCACATTAGACTAGTCTTGGACTTGACGGCAATGAACCTCTGCCTCCAGTTTGTTACCATCAGTATTCAGCCAAGCTACAGTAAAGCTGCTTTGGAGATGTACACACATGCCGAGCTCACACCTCCTGTTTATAGCTGGACATAGACAAATACAAGTTACATGCCCACTGATACCAGCAAAGGTCTCAACATTTTTGACATACTCTCAAAATAGGGTCATTCAAATCTCTGCTGTTAGGCAACTCTGTCTGAAAATGAGTGGTTTTGTGCTTTTTCATTCCTACTTCCATGCCTGTTCTCACCTGGGATACTTATTATTTAATTTCTATCTGGAATGAGACATTTTGTCCTTTGCAATGCCACTTGCAAACCAAGACATTTTCTGGGGTCTGCGCATGCAGGGTGTGTTATGCTAAATGTATTTCTGATGTCCCACGTGGTTTATATGAAAAGTGACAGCATTCAATATCGAATGAATGCCTTCTGATTTTCTTCTCGTAGTGGCATCATGAATGTGCTTCCATGTCTGCCTTAGCAAGGTTTATCTGTATTAGTGAAACATGCCTGATGAAAGCCAAACTAAGGCCATACTGCCTGGCTCCAGTGATTGTTACAAGGATGAAGACTGTTGCAGAGATGCAATCTACAATGTAGACAGAGTTGAAGGTAGCTTCCACCCTTGCACTAGAGGCTGAGGTGCTTGCAGCCCCAGCTGTGGCACAGAGGTCTGACTGTGAGCCAGTTTGGCTGCTGTGCTCTACACAGATGTGTTCTGTGTGGGATGTTGACCACTTGCAAACTTATTGGGCTACACAAGCAAGGAAGCACAAAATCAGTGTTCCCAGTGCCAGCCCTTATCTCCCCCCAGGTTGTTATTTGAGTAATTAAGCAAACAGAAGGCGGCCTGGCTGCTCCTGCGGCTGCAATTGCTCTGGTTGGGCTCCTTGGCTGGGTGCTGACAGAGCCGGCCAACCCCAGGGGAGTCGTGACAGGTCGAGGAGTAGAGGGAAGAGGGGGTTGTCCGGTTCCTCTGTTGCTTCTTTGTGTCTTGTTTTTAATGAGCTTTTGGCGACCAGAGGAACAGATGCATAACCAAAAGCTTGCTGGCCCTGTTTGGCCAAGGCAAGACTTTGTGCCCCCTCCCGTTACACAGATCATTCACAGGGAGCATCCACGGACACAGAGTTTTCCCTGCATAGGGGCTGCAGCAGAAAGAAGTTGCAAGAAAGGAGGTAAATAGTCCCAGGAGCTAGGAACACACTGATTTCAGGATGGGAGCTTCTTTCCAAGGGGCTCTGGGAGATGTGCAAGCAGGGAATCGATCTGATGAATCATAGAATGATGCACAGGGTCTGATTGCATCCTGTCTGTTGGCTACCAGCTCTTCTGCAAATGTCCAGGTCTGGTCCCACACTGGGCTGAGATCTGCTCAGTGTGGCAGGAGGGCTGAACATTCATGGAATGTCTTCCAACTCCCCATTTCTGTACTGGTATTGTCTGGCCAAGACAGATTTGAAATGTCTCGATGGGATTGCCTGTTGTTGAAGGCAGGTGAGGGTGCAGAGACAAAGGGTGGGGTAGGTTTAGAAGCCATTGCATGTTGTTTTTGGAATCTCAGGAAGTTTCCCAGATTGAAACTGTCTCTGGGGAGGGAGGAAATCCCACCCCAAACTCACTCAATAACATGAACATATTTGGCTTCTCTTGCTAGCTCCCTGTGCTTCAGCACTGGTAGCCTCTGATGCAAGCTGGGTTATGCTAGATACTCTACAAGTCTAAAGGATGACCAAAGGCTGTGCAGAGATCACAGCCTAAAAGTCTGGACAATAAAGTTGCCATCACTTGAATCACTGGGGTTTTGGTTTTGTAACCAGACATTTTCTGTCCCATAGTTATCACTGTAGCAGTGTATTTAAATAAATCTTTCACTTGGACTTTAGATGACTGTCTTTATTCTGTGCTCAGGTTGATTTTTCTCTCACAGGTTCCCCATGGAAATCCACTTGAGACAATCCACTTGAGAAAGCCCCATCAAAACCCAAAATAGAAAAATCAGTGTAGCCAAACACATACGATACCATACATCCTGTGTCAGAAAAGTCACCTCACATCTTTTCTAGCTCTCACTTTCCCCAGACATCTTCCATTTCCAGTGGTTCTTGGCTATAGTTTTTAATTGATCTTACTAGAGAATTAGCCCCATCAGTACCATATAAATATATGACATGATTCAGATTAAAAGCCCTGCATCTATAGAACACTCTCCAGAGTAAAGTTATGCTTGTGCTTAAATGTTTACAGAGTCAGTATCCTATTCAAGTATCTGGAGTGTAAAGAAGTCCTCTTCTAGTTTGCTCATTGGTATCGCAAATGTCCCTGGTTCTGCAGGGGTGGCAATTCATACGGTGAAGGAGCAGTTCCTGCAGTGTTATTCTAGTTAACAAGATTATACTAACAGCCAGGCAAAGGACTGAAGGATTGTGTCTGAAGCACAGTGTAAAGACTGCGATCTCACCAGGATTACTCTGGGAGATAAAAACACTCTGTGCTTCTGAAATGTGCACTTCCCTGTGGATGTCCAATATTCACAATGTGCAAGCTCCTCGCTGCCAGCTGCTCGGCTTGATAAGTGCACTGATCAGCCAGGAGGTTTGTGTGTTTGAGGGGTCAGCCCCTCCTTTCTTTCCCTTCCTCAGGACACTGCAGGGGACAAGGAGGCAGGGAACGTGGCAAATGCCAAAGGGCCTGGGGAGGACTAGCATTCATCTATCTTTGCTTAGATATACGTAGAGAAAACAGTGGGTGTTTGTTCCCATAAAGCTCAGGCACCAAAATAATTTTCAACAATGAAACCAACCACCCCTGTCCAAACCACTCACTGAATAGCAATGACTGTGCATGAAAACAGAGCCTAAGTGGTATTGCAGTAAAGTCTAGTTGCACATAATCTGACTAAATTTCAGAAAATTGGGTTGTTAATATCAATACAGTGACATATTTTCTACAGCTTGCATTTTTGGAAGCTCCTGCAGGAATGCAGAATGCACTAAAATGAGGTACCAGCAATTTTACTGTGTTCTATAGATCCTGTAATAATTTCATGTGAATATTATTCAATTCACCCCTATAATTTCATTTGCTTTGCTGAAGAGATAAACTGCTCTGGAGGCAAACAGTTCTTGCAGGTCATCCATCCCCTATCAAATTTTTTCTCTTTGTAGTCAAACTCAACAAAACCAGCATTCCGCAACTGAAGTCAGCAAAAGTGGTCCTTTAGCAGCAGGTACCCTTTGTTCTCACTAGGTATTTATCACTAACACATACACCCTTTGTACAGCCTTGTCTCAGCAAGAGTCAGTTGTTTAGCAATCACTGCCAGAGTTCCCAAAATCACTTAGGAATACCAATGACCTGACCTGCAGTGTGATGGAGGTGGAGATATTAATAAGGGCTAGCAATTTTCTGGTTAAAGAGCTCATAAGAATAGCAAGAGCACATTTTATTTGCATCGTGCCAACTTGCTGCCTCTTGAACCACATGATTCTTTGACGTTTCATGGATTTTATTGGATCTTTGGGAAAAATCAGCACAGGAATTTGGCTTCTCTCACTCCCTGTATCTTTCTGTGAGCAACAGGGGTGTAATTTCAAAGGAAATTACACTCATCCCCCAGTACAGTAAAACAGCTGGAATTGCATAGCATACAAAATAAAATCATTGCTTCATTAACTTAGTCATTTGTGGACAAGCTCACACGCAGATTTGCAGGGAAATAGAAAAACATAGCATGTAGAAGTACATATATGTATATGTATGCCTAGCTATGTATGTAGCTGTGTGCTTCTGTCTACCTGATTATCCTCCTATTTATCTATGTATCTCTCTACAGAGATGTATTTATTTCCCTATAAGGTTTTATGGTTATGTGTACAGATAAAGCATTAATAACCACGTGTTTATTTTTCCCAAATGACTATCTCACAAACTTCTCCTTCAACAGTCACTGATTAATAACTTTGGTTAAGAGGTATAGTTCCAGGTAAAGGGTTCATTTTTGGACAAAAGCAAACCTTTGGTGTGAGAGAGGAATGGTTGCTGCCACCCAGTAGCATCCCGCAGAGAGCGGGATGGGGCTGTTGAGGTAAGGGAAGGGTGGCTCTACACAGCAGCTCTTGGATCCCGTTAGAGTTGATGCGGCCAGTTGGGCTGGTGGGTACACACGATATGATTCAGGGACTCCCACGCTGTGAACTCAGCACTGATACCACCAGACACTTCAACCACTTGGTTGGATGAAGGCCTCTGACTGGGGTCCTCCTGCCGCCGAGCAGGGGGGGCTGCTCCTGGGGGTCCCCCCAAACCAGAGCATCCCCAGCGGGCTCCGGAATGGGCGTGGCCAATGAGGAGTGAGCGTGGCCAATGAGGAGTGGGCGGGGCCTCAGTGACAAGCCCCGCCCCCGGGGACAAGAGGGGCGGTGCTGCTCGCAGGGGTCCCGCATCCCCGCCGTGAGGCGCGGCGCCGCTCGGATTCATTCGACTCCACTCGGTTCCACTCGGCTCAGCTCGACCCGGCTCCGCTCGGCTCAGCTCGGTCCGGCTCCCCTCGGCCCGGCTCGGCGGCCGGCCCGACGGCGCGGACCGGCAGAGGGTTCTCTCCGTGCCCCGCAGGGACCGCGGCCGAGGGATGGAGCTCGGCGCGGCGCGGTTGCTGGCGGTTCTGCTGTGCCTGGCTCCTGGTAAGCCCTCGGGACGCCCCGGGTGTCCCGGGAACCGCCTGGCAGGGAGCCGCCGGGTTCCCGCAGCCCCCCGGGGCGCTGAGGAGAGGGCGTGCGGGGTTGAGCATGTGCGGGAAGCGGCGCAGGTGGAGCTTCCCTTGGGGCTGTCAGGGCTGGTAGAGCCGGTGATGCAGGGCGAGCCTCGGCGTTCGACGGGACGCTCGGCGCTGCGGAGTTGCTGTTTTCTCCTCTCCTGTCCTGTCTTCTCCTCCCTGGTCCTCCAGCTCTCTCCTGTCTGGCCGGCTGGTGCTGGCCCGTCGGAGGGGGCTGCCTGCCACGGCATAGTCACCTGCTCGCTTGGCTCCAGCATCAGCCTCTGTTTCCAGGAGCAAAATGTCCCTGGAGCCAAAGTGGGAAACCCGTCATCAGTGAAGATCGGGATGCCAGTGATTAAAGCGTGGGGACATACTAGGGAAGGTCCCGATCTGGCCACGCTTTCTTATTGTCTGTTATAGCTGGCCAAGCTGTCCCGGCTGGGGCTGCTGGCTCTCCCGGGTGAGGTGGGATTCCTGATGGTGATGGGAGCAGCGAGAGCGGACTGAAAATCTCTCCCTGTGGTATTCGCAAATGTTGTGAAAACTGGGCTGTTGCCTCAGAGCAGGCACTGGCACCCAGATCGCAGCCCTCACAAGTGTCGGTGGCTTGGGATGGGCACGATGCGATCTCTTGCGCAAATGAAGTCTGGTAGTAGTAGGTTTTTGCCTAAATGCCTAGGAGGAAAGAGATAACCTTAGAAAATCATGGGATAAAATAAGTTTGCGAGGTCTCAAATTTGTGACAAACTATAAAATAGTTCTGCATAATTCATTGATCAGCAGTCTTGAAGAACATAAGTGTGTTCAATTTATTAAAAGAAAAGTTAGTAATCCCTTTCCCCAGGGAGTGAGATCATCAGATGAAGGTTCACTCTGTTTCAATGTCCCACATCCTCTTGTTAGACCTTGAAGTTGGCAACACGAGAAAACAGGAACTCCACCCTTGCTGGCTGAATTGTAGTGCTCTGCAGCTAGCTCCTGACCATCTGCCTTTGCTTCCTGTTATGACAGTGTTTTTGAACTTTCTGAAATGTATGAAAAGTCATTATTTACCCTTCACTGCTAAGTAGGTGATGTGAAAGTGTCTGCTTAAAATGTGATGCATATTCCTTTATACAAAGCCTTTCTGGTTGAGCATTTATATTGTTTATTGGGTTGATTTGAGGGGTTTTATGCATGTTTTTGCAGGTTTCTTTCTTTCTCTGGATCAGCCAACCCTCAGCATCCAGAAAGATGTCCTCACAATAACTGCAAATGACACTCTAAATATTACTTGCAGGTAAGGGCAAATGTCTCCAGTGTGACTTTGATGGGGTTAATTCATGTAGCGAGTTTTTGTACAGAGTCACAGGTGATTTGATCTCTCTCCCTTCATCGCTCCTGTTTCTTCTTACTCCCTTTGTGCCCGCCACCTCGCTCTTCCCTGACAGACTTTAGAAACTATCTTAGAGGGTCTCAGCAAGGGAGAGCTGGGGAGTGCAAGGGTGGCTGGGAGGAAGAAGCATCAGCTGGGTCCTCATGGACCCCACTGGTGAGCCATGCTCTTGATGGTCCCTTTTGGATGCTGTGTCACTTAGATTCAGCAGAACATAAATCTCAAGTATCTTCCTTATAGGTATTAAAAGTTGGTCAGTTTACGTGGATTTATCCTACATGGCATGATGCTCCATGTGACAGGATGAAGCCCATTTCTTTCCATAGCCGTAGAGACTAGTGGGACTGGGGTTCATTGTCTTGGCATCAGTACAGACATTCATTACATGCTCACACTCCTCTAACATTTGCTTTCTCAGTGGTCAGAGACCACTGGAGTGGTCCTGGCCGAGCAACCAGAGCAGTGCTGAGAAGCGTATCTCTGTGACAGACTGCAACGATGGTCCCTTCTGCAAGAGACTCACTCTTCTCAAAGTAATCGGCAATGACACAGGGGACTACAGGTGCCTTTACAGGGACAAGCAGGTAGCTACAACCATTTATGTCTATGTCCAAGGTAAGTCCTTATACACTTTTAGGTGGCTCTTCTCCTACCCTCTAGGGAAAAAGATATGAAGTATCTCAAAATGGTTTTGAAATTAAAATTTATTAATCCTAGAATTGTTGATCCTGTGAATCTGTTATTTTTCTTGTTTCATGTTGAGTAATTACATGCCCATACACTGTTGCCATCAACAGAAAACTTTTGTAGCTGTAATTTTGAACTGGCCTGCTGTATGCAGTACTTGGTCTGCTATTCTCCTCCATCCAGAAGTCAGTGTGTGTATCTCTGCTGCGCTCTGAGCCTGTCCTCACGAATGCAGAGCTATTACTGACCTTAGCTGGAGTTTCATATGAGGGAGGATTACAGAGATTGTATATTGATTAAAAATGGCAGATCCAATCCCTTTTCAATTTGTACTATCTGATACCATTAAAAAAATCTCAAAACATAAACTTCCACACATTTGCTGACAGTGATGGTAAGATCTATTTAGGTTGTAAGACCTAAGTTTTCAGACTGAATGTGTTGGTAGCAGTGCAGCTGAGCATCACAGACACTCAAAGCCTCCAGTTCTACGTTCAGTTTAAGTAAGTGCATTCATTGCAGCATCTGCCTTTTTGCACTGATGGCTTCATGCTCATTTTCTTATGTACCCTCTTTCCTTTTTATTGTTAATTTATAGTTACCATTTTGAAAATGGATTCGCTTGTTTTATAAGATCATGAACTTAATTTTTTTGGTTTTGGGTCTGACTTTGAGAAGGATGCTGCCATTGGAGGAGCCAATGTAGCATGTCACTACTTTTAACTGATATTTCCTGTAATACTTATGCAAGGAAAGTCACACTAGGGTAAATCAGATTTTTGTCGGCACAAAGACTACAGTGGCAGGAAGCTATTCTCCAAAGCACACATTGTTGCTGATAACTGTTTTGAATATAATGATATTGTAAAGCTGGGTTGGGGTCTGTCAAAATATCTACCCCCTATTTAGTCTCATCGTTGAAATGTTTTACCACAAAGAAAAGAGTAAAACTGATTTGAGAAGAAATAGACAGGGAAAGAACAAAATTGGAAATGTTTCTCTATAATCATGTGACAAATAACATCCATTTTCCAATTGGATATTTTTCTAGATTACAGATCTCCATTTGTGACTTCAGTTAGTGATCAGCTTGGCATTGTATACATCACCAAGAATAAAACTGTGGTAGTGCCGTGCCTTGGAACCATATCAAATCTCAATGTATCTCTGCATGCGGTAAGGAAACAGCTCGTTATTATTTTAAGAGTTAGTTGAAATCACTGTGACATAAATACATTGTGTGAAGTATAGATACATTTCTTTAAAACTTCCTTCCATTCTTGGGAATTTTACAGCCTGTGAATACAAGGCAAGTGCTGTAAATGTACAACTCACCCATCATCCTGCTCTCTCAGAGTGTGGAGTGATGCCTACAAAAGGGATTTTGCCTGAGCAATGTTAAAATGGGGATGCTGTGGTTATGGAAAATGTTGGACTTGAAAATTCAGTTTGGTTTGATTTTTGAAATCTGACTATGTATTTTGCTGATATTTCAAACAGAAATATCCAGAAAAGATATTTGTTCCTGATGGTAAATCAATTTCATGGAATAATAAAAAAGGCTTCACTATACCCAGTCATTTAATCAACTATGCGGGCATGGTCTTCTGTGAAGCTAAAATAGATGATGAAAGCTACCAGTCTGTGATATACATAGTCGCAGTTGTAGGTAAGCCAAAGTTTTTTTTCTTCTCCACAGCCAATGTTACTTTGCTCGCTACAACATACTGAACCAATTACATTTGGTTGGACTCTACATTATTCAATACTGACAATGCAGCTAAGGCAAAATAGATGTTGTGATATATATTACTTTTCTTTTAAATGCAATGTATTGTGTTCTTTCTAGTTCATCATTGGGATAAATGCTTCTATTTTTGGTATTTTACATAGATGCCAAGGATTTTTCTTTCATGAAAATACATGACTTTTTCCTAAAATCACTTCATTCTGTACTTTATTCACTTCAGGATACAAGTCATAGTTGAAGGGAACTAGGAGTAGGCACCCCTCAGCAGCAGATGGAAAAGAATTACTCTGAGGGGTTACCAAGGGAATGGAGGATCTGAAGGTCATACTAGGAGCTAGGTTGTCTTGTCTCCTTCAGACCTATGGCTTGACTCTCACAGGGATTTATGCTTTACTGGTATATTTTGTCAGTTGTTTATCAAAACCCAGAAATAACATGATGATTCTACGGAAGCTCAAGCCTGAGTTGAAACTGCAGCTATTTCTTCTTTGGCTGAGGACACAGTCATCACTTCAAGTAGCTGGATAGCACCAAGACAGTCTTGACTTGCTTGGCAGGAAGGCATAGCAGCCCTCCACCCTTTACTCTGTGCAGCAGGCTCTGGCTTCTCCATCAAATTGTTGAATCCTTACTCTGATTTGGAGCAAATTCAGAATTTCTGCAAAATTTCTGCATTCAGAATATTCTGTTTTGGAATATTTAAAATATTTTATTACACAAAGTAAACTTTGGATAATTTTGCCAATGCCAGGTTTATTTTTAATAAAGTTCCTGCTTACTGAGGAGGGGGATATATCTCCTTTAGTTTCAGGTTTCACAGTGGTAAGAAGGTGTCTAAGGCAGAGGAACTGTGTGGGTCACCCTCTCCTGCCTGCTCCCACCACTGGGGGGGCTCTGATCAAGTGCATACATCCTGATGACAAGGCTCTGGGATAGGAAATACTCAGGACAGGGATATCTCTTCCCTTCAGGCTCCTTTGTATGCATTACGTTGCACTGGGGCATCGAGGGGCCTCTTTGTAGCTGGGGTTTCAGTAGGAGTTTTGGTAAATTCACCTGAGAAATTTGGTGCTGAATGCTGTGAAGAAACCTCTTCTTACCCCAATGTTTTGGATGTGCTTTTTTCTTCCTCTAGGATACCAAATTTATGACCTGACAATGAACCCACACAACCAAGTAGAGCTGGCAGTGGGAGAAAAACTTGTTCTCAATTGCACTGTAAGGACGGAACTAAATGTAGGAATTGATTTTAAATGGGACTACCCTTCCATCAAGGTAAATCCATAACAACTTAAAGCTGCCATCATCACAATGAAATTTGGTTTAGGTATAATGTCACTCCCCCCTTTATAGTATTGACAAAGCAGATGATAATACACAGAGAAATGGCTAGTATATACAGGTGTGCAAAGGGTGACAGGAGGAATAATCATAAAATCCCCAAACATTTCTGTCTTTTATCTGTTATAGGAAAAACGTGCCACAATAAGGGATTTAAAAACCACTGCAGGAGAAGTAAAGAAGTTTGTAAGCACTCTTACCATCAACAGTGTGTCCTTAAGTGACAAAGGTCGATATACTTGTGCAGCATCCAGTGGTCGTATGAACATGAAGAACAGCAGTTACTTCATTATCCATGGTATGACATCTTCCACTTCAGTTTTGTTGCTTGCTTCAGATTTGGGATTGATTAATGGGATGCAGAAAGCATCTTGGTGATGAATCGAATGACAGAAATAACCAAACTGCAGCTACACTATTTCTCTTGCACCCACTTTGGAGTTATTTTTATACCACAAACTTAGCTAATGATAAGATTTTAAAGGGTGTTGTACATTACTGAAAGCTGTAAGATCCCACAGGAAAATGAGCAGTAAAATAAACTGAGGTAAGCCTCTGATTATCTTCTGTGTTGACCTCCCCCAGGTCCTGTAAAGCTGAATTTGTGTAGATGACTTTGTATAAAGGCTGCCTGTTCTAGGGGAATTTAGACTAGATTCTGGTGGCTTTGTGGAATAAGAGTCTGGGTCATCATGAATGAAGCTAGGGAAGTAAAACTTTCAGTTTTTGCATTATGAATGGATGAATCAAATGCAGTTTTGGTTGTACGGAAATGATGCAAAGGAAGCAATTTTGGCTAAGTGCATAGATAAGTACGAGGCCACATCCTATAGCCTTTTCTCAAGCCCCTCTTGGGCACAGCCCCAGCAACTCCACTGGTTTACTTCTAGAAAATAATTGCCAGCATAAGAATGGCCCATTTTTAATCACTAAGTCACACAAAAGATCTTATATTTTGAAGGAGACTGGTTTTCCTGAGGTCTTGATTTCAGGGGTCAGAATATTAATATTTGGGGTTCTTTTTAATTATCATTCAAACTTATTATGTGGCATAGTGATTCAAGATAGACTCAATTTTCTCCTGGGTTATTTCTATTTCTCTTGAGGACCCAAAACAAGATCATATGCTATAGTGAGTGTACCAGATATTAAGTTTACCCCTCTAAATCTTAGTCAAAAGGCTAATCATTGTCTTAGTCTGAATGCAAGTTTATAACTTATAACTAGTAATGTAAGTAATTTCAAAGTATTCTGGGACTTCAACAGTTCAAATACATAATTGAGAAGAGGCTGAAAGTATTTACCTTTATCACATTGTAGTTTTGAATGCTGTTATTTCCTGGAATGAGTAGACTGAGCCAGTTTTATGATATATGTATGTATATGTGTGTTTATATATGTAATATTTATACATATACCCACATTCAGGTCTGACACTAGATCTGGCAGTTGTCACTCCATTCTTAGCTCTGCTTTCCAGAGCTTCTTGGTGGAGGAACTGGTCTGTTCCTCTGTGTGTGGGAGAGGATTGGCTTTTTATGGTGGGTCCAATTTGGAGCCAACTGTGCTTTATCAGTGGCATCTGGTCACTAGCCTCTATTTGTCATCTGCTATTGAGTGCTAACCCAAATTGAGATCACTTACACTTTTGTCCACATGGAAAGACCATTTAGTTTAATTCTCTCTTTTTTTTTTTTTTTTTTTTCCAGAAAGTCCTTTTATTCATCTGGAAAGAATGGGGAATGTGGTTGAGACAAGGTTAGGTGATACAGTCAAAATTCCCATCAAGTTTAAAGGGTATCCTCCACCAGAGGCGAAATGGTAAGAATCAGGACATAAGGTGTTTGAAAAACTGAGCTATTCTTAGTCAAGGTAAACCTCTAAAGTATTCAAAGTGCTCTATGTTTTCAACAGGTATAAAAATGGAAAAGCCATCAGTGCAAATCATACAGTTAAACTTGGCTACACGTTAGTGATCACTGAAGCAAGTGAAAAGGATGCTGGGAATTACACTGTTGTCCTTACAAACCCTACTAACAAGATGCAGAAGAGACATACGTTTACCCTGCTTGTGAATGGTAGGTAACACACCAAAGGAGTATCTTTCGTGTGTATGTGGTGTATTGTCATTCTTAGGATTAAATTCATCCCAGAGCTATGAAGATTTAAGTGGGGGGTGATGGCTGGGAGGACAGCGCTTGAACCTCAGCTGTGGGAGGGCAGAGGTGGCCCATCTCTCCTAGCTCCAGGATGTGCTGGTCAAGGGGCTGCAGGCTCTTGTGATCTTGTGATGATATTTTATGTTTGGGATTTTTTTTGTTGTTTTCTGTATGTATTTCTTTGCCTCTGCATCCTGTTCTTTTCCTGCCCTCCTTGCTGGCTGCGCTGCTAGAGTCCTCCCCCACCTCACTCCATCCTGGCCCTGTCCCGCCTCACCCATCTTTCCTGCCCCACACAGGCTGTCCCACCTCTTCTGCCCTGCCCTGTGCAACTCTCCTCCTCCTCTTCCTCCTCCTCTTTGCTCCCCGGGAAATGGCCTAGCCCCCATGCTTTGAAGACAGCAGATCTTGGAAAGGGATGTGAGGTTACATGCACTGGGATCAGGGCTGGGGAATAATGTGCATTTAGTGGCTGGGCATAGTGGTGGGAGTCCGAGGGCTGCATTTTAAACCAGGGAGTAATAAAGGGAGATTTTATAGGCGATCCTGAACATTGCATTTTGAGGGCGTGATCCTCAAGGTGTTGGGCAGGTTCACCTCTTCCCAACATGTCTGTGGAGATGCTCTGCATTGCGCTCATGGTGTGAATTAGTTGCTGTGGGTCTAATGCATGCATGTAGTGCTCTTGGGGAGCCATTCACTGGAGACGTGACCTGCTGCTCTCTCCTCCAGTCCCCCCCCAGATCGGTGAGAACGCGCTGCTGGCCCCCGTTGACTCCTACAAGTACGGCTCAACGCAGACACTCACCTGCACTGTCTATGCTGTCCCACCGCCCACCACCATCGTCTGGCACTGGCAGCTGGAGGAGGAGTGCACTTTCAGCCCCCAGTGAGTGCTGAGCCCTTGCCTTCTTCTGTAGCTTGTGTACTCTTGAGGGATGTTTGGGTTGGGTTTTCTTTGTGTGCGTCCCTTGTCCAGAGGCATGTTACTGAGTGCAAACACAATGGCCAATGAAGAAAAGGTTGTTGTACTTAACAGGCAGATCGTTGCTGCCAGGGTCATTGTTGTTGGTGGGGGCAAGGACCACCCGTGGCGAGGAGCCGGCAGCGCCTGCCTGCTGCTATCATGCTTTCTTGAAGGGCCTCTTGGTTTGTCTGGGGTTTCAAACACAGCTATCTGTGTGTCCTCCCCATAGATGTCCCCATGGGCTGCAGGCTCAAAACTCCATCCCAAACAGAGGAAATTTGCTATTTATGCTAATTACAGATCTGCGTGGTGTTTTTTTTTCTTACGCTCAAATGCTGAGTGTGACGGTGCTCTTTATCTGTGTGAAAGTGTATCTTGGAGGAAGTGCACTGATTGATGTTAGGGAATGATAGAGCGCCTGCCTGAGATTCACACAGCTTCCCTTATCTGAGCCTGACATAAGTCCAGATTTCCTTCTAAAAAAAAAAACAACCAAGAAAAAAAAAAGCATTCTTCTTTCCTGTTGTTGTTTTTAAAATGATTTCCACTAGTTTCTTCCTTTGGTGCCTGGTTGCTTCCTGCACAATGGCTACTGTCCTCAAGAAATTCTTGTAGGGAGTTTGGTGATTTCTGTGTCTCTCAGTCTTCCTTTGAACTAAATTAACTTGAATCATCCATTTATGAATGGAGATTTGTTCCCAGAATAGCTGCTTCCCTCCAAGCATCCCAGCTGGGCTGACACAGGCAGATTAATTAGGAAATTTTAGGCTTAAGGGTTCCCTATTTTACAGAGCACAAAGGTCTCAGAAGGTTATAGGGTGCAATTTAATAGACTTGTTTCGAGACACATACTCTTCACTCCCATCGGCAGGCTGTGGCTGATGATGCGTCTTATTTATAGACAGATATGCGTATTGTAAAGAGAACACACACCCGCTCTCTTGAAGGGTGAATATTCATTTTATCTAATACATATGTCTCTGCTTATGTCTCAGGAAAGTTCGCTCAGGAGCCAATCCGTATGCATGCAGGAAATGGAAAGTGATCTCAGAGAGAAAGGGTGGGAATCAGGTGGAAATTAAACACCAAGTTGTTACTATTGCTGGAAAAACAAAGGTGAGCAGATTTTCTTTTCTGTTGGTTGGGGTTGATTAGCAACCTGTTCAGTAGTCCACATATCTGGAAGTATATGAGTAGAGATGATACTCTTTTCACCTATCATTAAACTTGGGGATCTACTTTCAGCTAGTTGTGCAAGCTCCTGCTGAAGCCAATGGGCTGAGATAGACATTTTCAAATCCTTTAGACACTGACCCAAAGCGAGTCTCCACTGAGGAATATAACTTAGATTTCAGTGCTTGGACAGCACTGGTCTGAAGTTAGGTGAGTTAATCTTGCCAATTAACTATAATACAGAGAAGCTGGAGAGCCTGAAGAACAGAAGAAGTTCTGGGCACAACATTTATTACCACATATACCATAGTCTGCCTTCTGGCAGGCTGCTTTTTCTTAATTTCTTTTGCCTGATTGTTGCACACTTAAGGAATGAAATGTAAACATCAGGAGTGGACTGTGCTCCTGCCATCCTGTGGATTTGTGCTTTGGAGGGATTTTCGGTTGTGCAGATACCTGCAGGGTGCTTTGCTGAACTATTGGGATAGTTAGGCTCATGTAGGTACTTTAGCACTGATGCAGTCTGAAATTGCCTGGTGGTTCTTTTGCAGACAGTGAGCACCCTCGTGATTCAAGCAGCGAATGTATCTGCTTTGTATAGATGTATGGCTACGAACAGAGCTGGATCAAGTGAGAGAGTTATCTCCTTTCATGTAACCAGTAAGTATACCCTGTTGACCACGATCATGTTAAATTAATGTTATTTTGTCTGTTTTGCTAATGATAGGCACTTCCACACTGCTGTCTGACTCCTGTCCTTTATAAAATCCTTTAATCCTTTAGGATTTTAGTTTTACCTAAGGTTTTCCTAAGGCAGTCTTTAGAGTCACCACCTAACTTTAGCCAAGTGATTAATTCTGCTGGCATCAGTGGAGTGGTGGCCCTGTGAAAATAACGCAAATGGGCACTGTTGTCCCAAGAGTGTTGGATGTTCGCAGTCACTTAGAGGAGCTACAGAGAAATTGCAGTAGTCAAAAAATGAGTATAAATGTCCTGTTAAAACTAGGACTAACACTTTCAAAACCAGTGGCAAAGAGCTTCTGTGTTCTTGAAAATCAATCCCCATATTCACATGCTGAAATATTATCATAATCCAAATCTGAAATTTGTCTATAAAATAATGCTAAGAATCATCTTAGGTTACTGTAAGTTTTTATAGGAAGAAGAACCATAATTATTGCACAGGCCTTCCTTTGATCCATTTTAACTGTATTGCTTTTAATGAGTTTGTACTCTTTTGATGATTGATTGATCATTTTTTTCAGTGTTTTTTTTTCATCCTTATTTACAATGGGATGAGGATAAGGCTGTATTTGTAAAATGGCTTCTTCAAGTTAATGTTGGCAACAAAATGTGCAACCTAATAGGAATTTATTTTATTTTTCTAACTTGCAGGGGGTCTTGAAATTAATCTCCAGCCTCGGAATCAACTCACAGAGAAGGATAACATGTCCTTGCAGTGCACGGCAGACAAATTAACCTTTGAGAAGCTATCGTGGTACAAACTCAGTGCTCACGCTTCGCAGACTCCCTTTGGAGGGCTGCCCATGCCCGTCTGCAAGAACCTCAATGCTCTCCAGAAGCTGAATGCGACAGTTTCAAATACCAGTGGTGAAAATGTCACCTTAGAGCTGATCCTCCGTAACATCTCCATCCAGGATGGAGGTGACTACGTTTGCATTGCTCAGGACAAAAAGGCTAAAACACAGCACTGCCTGGTGAAGCACCTCACTGTTCAAGGTACAAATCTCTTGTTGTGAACCAAAACGAGTGATAGTGTATGAAAATAACTGCAGTAGTGTTAGTTTTTGGTATTTTCAGGCCTTGTGTGTGTTGACTTAATGGTGCACTCAGTTTGTTAAATAGATTTAGATCATTTGTTGTAACATGCAGACCTGGGGTGTGTCTGAGCAGCAGGGACTTACTATTTCATCAGTAGCAGTGAGGAAACGCTTACCGAGCCACTGTGCTGTGCAAGGAGATGAGTTTGGCTTTTGCACAAATAATGGCATGTGTTTAGCTCAAGAACTTCTCAATTTTACTTTCCAAAGCATGTTTTTTCCTCTAGCTGTATATGCACGTGTGGTTCATATCATTGATGCAACTGCTTTGTGTCAATGACTCTTGAGTTTGAAGTTGCGTCTACAATTTAAAACTGTGATGAGATGATGCTGTTGTTCAGGTGCAAGCAATGCAAACTGATAATTGATCAGCTTTTCACACAAATAGTGATGGCTTTGCTTTGAGACCTAGATGTCTAGACTGATTAGGCAGATTCAGGAAAATACCAGCGCATGTTCATGGGCAGTCCTGAATGGACATTTGCTGAACTAGGGGTATCAGACTTCTTGTAATGACCCTATAAATAAAAATGTGAGGGAAGCAATTTTTCACCTATTTCCTCTTCCCTCAGCAGCCTGAGCAGTTACAAATTAAACCGTCTAAAGCAGGTTACATCACTGTTAAATTTTTCTTAGCTATTATCATTTTTTCCTGTTATGTGGAAGTTTTAACTATTACCTTAACATGAATGCGATGATTGTTGGTGTTATAAAAGGATGTGAGGCTTTGTTACTGGGCCATCAAGCGCCACTACTGCAAAAATGGATGTTTTAACAGTCAATAATTTTGCTGTATTGTTGAACCAACAGAACCCATGGCACCCACACTCGTAGGAAATCTGGAAAATCAAACAACAAATACTGGTGAAACCATAGAAGTGTCATGCACAGCGAATGGCGTTCCTCCTCCAAACATCATGTGGTTTAAAAATAATGAAACTCTTGTTGAAGATTCAGGTGAGGATTGCTCCTTTGCTATGAATTTTTTATCACTTAAGGGCTTTCTTTCATGGAACTCTCTGCTAATTTTCACCATGAAAAGTTTAATTTTGAATTTTTAACACAAAGTGGTATAAAAATAGCAGAATCAAAAGTCATGATTTTTTCCAGGTATTGTTTTGAAAGATGGAAACAAAACACTAACCATACGTCGAGTGAGGAAAGAAGATGGAGGGCTATACACCTGCCTTGCCTGCAATGTCCTCGGATGCAAAAAGGCAGTGGCTTTTTTTTCAGTGGAAGGTTAGTGTTATCTTCTTTCTAGATTATGCATGAAATATTTATAATCACCGAAAGGAAAATCTACTGGCTATCCTGATGAGAGATCTGAAAATCCATTGTGAGATTTGTGAAAAGTTCTGACCATTCCTATCAAGCTCAAAGTGGGTGGTGCCATAGCCATTGCAGTCCCAGCTGTTGAGGCTGACGCTTTCTTCTCCACAACGTTGTTTAGAGCTTTTACACAAAAGCTCGATCTATCTATCTTGTGGTTGAAAAGAAAACTCTGCCAGTCTATATTACATGCCTACAGAACCTACCTAAACCTGCAGATGGCATGGAATGATAGAATCATAGAATGCCAGGTTGGAAGGGACCTCAAGGATCATCTAGTCCAACCTTTCAAGATAGAAAAATACAGTTTAAATGAGATGGCTCAGCACCATGTCAAGCTGAGTCTTAAAACTCTCTAATTTAAGGGAATCCACTACTTCTCTTGGGAGACTATTCCAATGTTTAATTGTTCTCATTGTAAAGAATTTTCTTCTGGACTCCAATTGGAATCTCTCCAAGAGCAACTTGCAACCATTCCCCCTTGTTTTTTCCATGTGAATCCTTGTAAAAAGGGAGTCTCCTTTGTCTTGATAGCCACCCTTTATGTACTGGTACATGGGGCATCTCTATTGTCCTGGAAATGTCATTGTCATACTATGTTTTTTAACAGTTGTAACTTTTTACACTATGTCATTGCTGTCACAGCATCTAAGAAAAATAGAGTGAAGACTTTGTGCAGTCTGTTGTGATTGCCATCCTGTTTCAGTGATAGGAACAGGTGGTGGTTTTGGGTTAGGAGTCTCCAGCCCTAGTCCACCAAGCTCAGAAAGTAGTGTTGTGAGACCTGTCTCTCATTCGTTCCAGTCCTATTGTGGCACACCGATATGCAATGATAAACAATAAAACCTAACAAGAGGTTAGTCTGCAGTCTGAATAGCTGGAACCAGAATGGGCTTTCCACCAAGAGTTGCAATGAGAAGCCTCAAACTAAAAGCTTCTTGCCCTTGATATCGCTACATTTGCAAAATTTAGTCAGTGAGTCCTTCACAAACCTCTGTCTTATACACCAGGGAGATTGTCTGATCTGTTCCGTTACAGGAGTTAAAGCAGTATCCTGTTATTCTTACAGGTCCCATAGGGAAATTAAGATGTTGGGAAAAATGTTTACATGGGGTGGAAATTATCTGCAGCTGACATCAATGTAAATTTCAGCTGATGTGGTAAATATGGCTGGGGTATGTCTGTAAAAGTTGAAAATCTGTATAGGACATATTAATTCACTCCAAGAAGTTTATAGTGCAGGTTATTGGGGTCATGCAATGAAGTGTGCTGCTGTGTAGGAAAATCTGTTATGGTGTAAGGGATGAAATACAGGAGCATGATGTGGTGAACAGGAGCTGAAGAAGAGAGCTGCTCCTGCACAATAATAGATGTTCATGTGGTATCTGCTGGAGACTTTTACTGAAAAAGGGATGTTGCAAATAAGACCTTGTTTTCATGTGGTGTTGTAGAGCCACATTTTTTCATGCCCCAGCTGAAGCTTTTAAAGAGACAAGAGACAGATTGTTCTCTAGGTCATTCTCACAGCACTTTATTTACTATATGATGGGATTTTTTTGTTTCTGGAGAAAGAGTAATTAATTTTGAATATTCTAGAACAATGGTTTCTTTTTAAAATGTGAGATTTTGCTTTATTATATTTGCCAAAGGTTCAGATACTGTCTTTAGAAGAAAGCTGATGCTAAGAAACTGGGTGATGTGTAAACCAGCATGAAACTAAGCGTAATATTCCAACATAAAAAATTCAAGTTTTTTGTTTTGTTTTGCTTTTGTTTCCTTGCTCCGTGTTGCACTTTTAAAACGAACCTTTAGAACAAGGACCTTCATTCTCTACTTTAATGAATGAAAAAAACCAATATGCTTCCAACTATCACTCAGATATTCATTTATTTCTTTCCAGGCGCTGAAGAGAAAACAAATCTGGAGCTCATTATCCTCGTTGGCACTGCAGTGATTGCCATGTTCTTCTGGTTGCTTCTTGTAATCATCCTCCGGACTGTTAAGCGGGTAATGAAAAAATTCTCATACCATCCTATCAGCCCTGGTCTTGCATGACAAATGAGAGCTGACTTGAGGCCTTTTGTGTTGTTTCTTTGCATTGTTCTTAAATCAACAGACACATTTTTTCTCTCCATGCCATAACATTCTTGCCTGGAACCAGAGGCACAGAAATTTGTTTTTAATTGAACAGGCCCTTGCAAGAGAAAAAATGTTTCAGCTGGTTTTGTTTATTAAAAAAAAAAAAAATGTGCAAGTAATTAATGATGATCACACTCGCGATGACATAGTGAAGGGAAATGGTAGCCTGGCATTTTTGGGAACCAGTGAAACACTACAAAGTGAGAAAATGGCACTTTGCCTGCACGTTGCCAGCAAAAAATCTGCACAACTACAACTAATACTATTTTCCAGGCCAATGGAGGGGACATGAAGACTGGCTACTTGTCAATCGTCATGGATCCTGATGAAGTCCCTATAGACGAGCACTGCGAACGGCTCCCGTATGATGCCAGCAAATGGGAGTTTCCCAGAGACCGGCTAAAGCTAGGTGTGTCTTCATTGCACAAACTATTTGGTGATATGGAGGGTGTTTCAGGTCCTTGCTTGCCATGGGGCTGCCTTGATACAAGACCCCCAGCTGGGCTCTGTGGTCCCATGGGATAAAATGCATCCTCTCCCCATTATCAATCTTCTGTTAAATTCTGATACATAAACTTGGTTTAGAGTTACTGTTTATTCTGCATCTTTTGCCCACTGTGCCAGGCAAATAAATATATCAGTATACTGATCTTCTCATTTCAAGGTAAACCTCTTGGGCGTGGAGCTTTTGGCCAGGTCATAGAAGCAGATGCGTTTGGAATTGACAAAACTGCTACCTGCAAAACAGTGGCAGTCAAAATGCTTAAAGGTAAAAATGATGACTAAAACTTCATCTTGAATACACAATACAGGGATAACTGCCAATATTGTAACGAGTAGATAGAAAAAAACCCCAAAATGTTTGTACCAATGATGTATACAAGTTCAGCTTAGCGATTGGTGTCATGAAGCAGTGGTTAGGAAAAGTACATGTCTGTCTTTCGTCAATATCTGGAGCAATGCAACTGTGGTTTCTTGGCTATTGCTGTAAAGATCTGCTTGGGTTCAGGATATAAACTTGATCCTGCAAGCAATTTGCACATGTCCATTTTTGCCTTATGCTGCCTTGTGGGAAGCTTTCTGCAAGTCTCAGACAATGGCTGAGGCACACTCCAAAATGAGTTATAGTTTTGAACAGCTTTCTCCTGTCTTTAAATCATATTGTAGTGCTTTGCATTCACCAGGGAGAAGTTGAAATCTGTGTTTCCAGACACATTGTTCCTGATGAGGACGTAGCTGGGGCAGCAACATGAGGCTGCCAGCAGCTGGGGGCTGTATCCCACCCTGTGCTGTACTGGAGGAAGGGTGGGAAAGATGAGGGATTTCTGACAGTACAGTGTGAGCAGTTGCGAGCACCGGCAAGACCTGTGGCAGACTAATTGCAATGGGATGAGCATGCAGTAGTGACAATAAAAATTGGAAAGCCCTATCCCTCCAACTTCCCAGTGCTCAGGCAGCCAGAGGAGAGCTGCCTCCTCTGTCCCTCTCTCCCCACAACTTCAGCTCTCTCCTCTTCCCCTTCTATCTCTGTGGGATAAGGACACCAGCCATGTCTCCATGCTTTTGGTGAGGCTGCATGTTTGGCCCTGGCCCTGTCTCCCCTATTTCATGGTCCCGTTGGGCATTTAGTGTAGACCCCAGAAATGGCTATGGGACAAAGTTTCTAGCTTTTCTTGGTTGGGAGGGTCAAATGGCAGAGTACAAACTGTCCAAAATGTTTGTTTGTAGGAAAAAAAGATGTTTGCTAATCTGGACTGTTTGTGTCCCTGTTCTGATGTACTGCCCTTGGCAAACTTCAGAACATGTTTCAAAGCAGAGCAAAACCAACCTTGTTATGCATGTACCTAGCTTTCATTAGTGTCCTGCAAAATAGCTGACTCAGGCTACCAACCAACAAGACTTTTCACTAAATGGTCTGGAAAAATAACAGAAGAGAACATAGAGGACGGGAAAACCTTTCTGTCATGCTCCTGATCTGTGTTGTTTTACCTCTTCAGAGGGTGCAACCCATAGTGAGCACAGAGCACTTATGTCAGAGCTGAAGATTCTCATTCATATTGGCCATCATCTCAATGTTGTCAATTTACTTGGAGCTTGCACAAAGCCAGGAGGTGAGTAACTTCTCAGCAGGTGGGAAAGTGCTAATAAAAACTATATCTGCCATTTCTGCTGCATAGAAAACTGGGTTTCAAAATTAAGGATTGGGAGAAATTGTCTTAAAAAAAAAAAGAAATCTGATAAGAGTGAGTGGGTCCAGAAGTGGAATAAGGGCCCAGAAGCCCCGAGTTCTACATCCAGCTCCACCCCTTAGTCACTTTGCTTTTCTGTACCTCAGATCCACTTTCATAGTGGACACCCCATGTCTGGGGTCTGAGTCTAGTACCAGATTTAACAAGTTGGTCTTGTTCTTGCCACTGGCTGCAGTGCAACTGCAAGCTGTGACTTCCCTCCCTGGGTTTGGATGAGCTGTGGGTGCCTCTGTGTGTGTGTAGGAGGGGAGATCACAATTTGGAGTCCAGGTCTGGGTGGATGAACCTATTTTGCTTTATAATTGGGGGCAGATGTTTTGTTTAACAAATCCAGCACTACATGCTAATTTGGAAGAAATTCAGTGTAAAGTAACTCATTAATAATTTTTCAGGGAAGCTGACTTTTTGGCTTACTGGGGGATCAGAATTTAATTTGTAAAGTTCCATGACAGAAGTGCAGTAGTTGAGGGAAATATAATGCATAAATATTTCTTTCCTTGTTTATTCCGTAATAAAATAGAGCTCGCCAGTATCTGGAACCTGGGATGGAAATTTATCTTTGTGGCATGTGCCTATATGAAGCAATTTAAGCACAAAATACCGCATTTGAACTGTACATTAAGGGATCTATGTCTGAAACCATGATTTTTTTAAAGTTTTTAGGACTTACATTGCCTGAACAAACATGCATGGATAATCATGTGTGTACTTTATTGTGGATGAGTGGTTAATTGCATTGAAGTTTGTTCAAATAAGTATGTCACATCCTTACAATGTCAATTAGCACAGACAATTATTGACACTTAAAGTATAAGCACACCGCTATACATTTTCACGTATGAAATTAGGCTTGTGATTTTCAAAAGTATGTGCTTTCTTTTCCTTCCTTATACAGCAGAAAAGGAATAATTTCCTGGTTTGATTAGATTCTTTTTATTACTGGTATTTTTTAAAACCTCTGGGTAGTAGGATGTTTTTTGAAATGTATGTATTCCTAGCCACAAATTACACTGTGAGATAAGGTGGGATATAAATCATCATTCTAAGGAATTGCTTAATGTGTTGTACAGGCCCACTCATGGTGATTGTGGAATACTGCAAGTTCGGAAACCTGTCAGCCTACCTACGCAGCAAGAGGAGTGAATTTGTCCCGTACAAGGTAAAGAGTCAAGGCTAACAGTATAATGTTTGATTTGATGGGATTTCTTCACACACAGTATTTCTAGTGCAGACTGAAGTGGCAATCCTTGGGGATGCTGAATATCTCTCACTTCTCATGGGAATGAGAGATGCAAAGACATCAGAGGTCATCTGGTCTTTCCCTGGCCCCTGCATTGTAGCTATTTTGTTATTGTTAGCTTAAAATGTGCAAAGGAACTGGGCTTCCACTATTTCCCTTGGCAGATTGTTCTACACTTGGCTGTATCTGTCAGGAAGTTTTTTCTGATTATCAGCCTGAATTTTTTCCTTTCTTAGTTAAGCTCCAGACCACCTTAAATAACTGCCCTCCTTGCTTAGTGTATATATCCATCAGATATTCATAGGTATCTTCTATCACATCATTATCCTTTCCACTGTTTCCCTGGCTCATTGCTGAACCAGGCTATACATTTTTTTTGCTGTTAATAATTTTATATAATTGATGTATCTGATAAGTTTAAAACCTGAGTCTTCTTTCAGCTGCCATGTTTAGATCAGAACTTCTTCAAACTGTTTGTCAGTTCTCCAGGGGGTTATTTTTCTTTATCCTTGGAATCATTGTTTACTATTTTATATTGGCAAAGGCAACTCGCTGCATCCTCTTGTGAGGTAAAAAGGATAAACAAATATCTGAGAGGCCTTGAAGGAAGAGGCAGGGTTTCACGAAGGTGCTGACCCTAGCTTACATAAGCGGTTGGGATGGGAATTGACCATGGAAAAAAACAGACCTGCTAGGGGAAAAGTCACCAAACTGAAGCAGCAGAAAATGGAAATGTGGTGGAGGAAGCCTGTGGGGCTGACATCCTCCCTAAGAGGTATTTGATGGCTTAGGGGAAGAAGGAAATAAATCAGATTTTGAGGGCTGCTAGGGTTTTGGTCAAGGTAGGGGTTTAGCAGGAGGGCCTTTGCAGCAGCAGGAGGCAAAGCTGTAGCAGTATGGAGAGACTTGAGTCTATGAGAGGGGGTTTGGCAGCATCTACGCATGCTTCACAAATGGTGGGCACCAGGGGGACTGAGAAGGCCAGCTCCTCAGTATGCTTTATTCCTCAGCATGTGGAGATGTTCCTGGGGGGTGGCTGGAAGGACATGAGAGCAGGTTAAAGCCATGCTGTGGAGTGGCAGAGGATGCTCAAGCTGGTGAGCTCACATGGCCATGGGTTGGGGTTTGCCAGTGCTGTCACCATGCCAGCCTGATGCCCCAGCCAGAGCTGTCTTGGAGCAGAGTAGCTGGTCATGCCAGCACTGGGCTGCCTTCCCTGCCTTCGGTGATGCCACTGGTGCAGACTGTGGAGAGTGTTATTGCCACTTCTGAGGAAGCTTCTGGCATGCTTTCTGATTCTGATTTCTCTAACTCTCCCCTTGCGTTTCTAGACCAAAAGTGCCAGGTTTCGGCAGGGGAAGGAGAACTGTGTTGGTGATGTCTCTGCAGACCTGAAGCGGCGGTTGGACAGCATCACGAGCAGCCAGAGCTCAGCAAGCTCTGGCTTTGTGGAGGAGCGGTCCCTGAGTGATGTGGAAGAGGAGGATGGTAGGATATGTCTTCTTTTGGTATTTGAATAGCTGTCATTGGTGGGGGCTGATGAGGGACATTGGGGACTGTGAGATTTCTAAAGCTCCCTCAAAGCTGTGTGTGGGGTATTTCCTGGATGACAGAAATTCCCAAGCTATGGATCATCTAGTTCAGCATCCCAAATCCCTCAGCCCAATCCCAAGTAATGTCTTGTCTGAAAAGGGTGCATTTTTATTGCACCACCTTTTGGAGGTCAGTGTATTTAATATCCCAATATCTTCAGGAAAATTGCAGAGCTCAAACTCCAAAGGCAGTGCAGAGAGGGATGCACCAGGACTCTAACTGAATTTCTTCAATGTTGACCCAGAAGTTAAATATACTGAAACACCATCTGCTTCACTGTTTATTAGCCCAGAGTTTGATTTGCCTTCCCTCTGCACAGGTGGTCTGTCAGATTCAGGAAACCTGAACTATCCACTCATTCAAAGCCTCTCCTGGGTATACATACCTTCTGTGCTAGTTTTACTGATGCATTTGCCATGTTCGCTTTTGGCAGAGACAGCACAAAGTGCTCAGTGCTGCCAACATGTTTCAGGGTCCGCTAATTTCAGCAAACCACGGGAACAGACTGGTCAAGAGGGAGGCTGTAGCTCAACTGCCTGTACCTTGACTTCTACTAAAAATCATTTAATGCAGAGGAAAACATCAGTGTGTTAACAGGGAGGATGATTTTCTTGCATCTTCAATGTGATCCTAATAAGTAATATCAGGCATGCGCTTTATGCGTTTCCATACCATTTTGGTCCTTTTCAGACCTGTGTGTTGTAACACATCCCTCTGAGCTGGGATGTTGTAAGAAGTATGTAGACCTAAAGCAGGCCTTGAGATAAGGGTTGTAGCCACCAGTGTTGTAATTCTTGCTAGATTTCTTCTTAAAATCAAGAGTTGAGCAAAGTCATTGAGTTGTTTATTTCAGCAGGAACTAAATACCTAGGTATCTTTGTTAGATACTTGAGTACGTTATTTCTTCAGGTCACTACAGGATGAATTTAGGCTGCTTCTACTCTAAATTAGCAGGGCTTGTGGGCTCAGTTTTGGTTGATTTTCTTTTGGAATTGTTTTGCAAATCTTTCCACTGGTAGGAACTCTGTAAATAATCAAGGAGGCCTGGGGTATAACCCATCAGCTCAAAGTTTATTTTACACAGGTCTAGTTTGGTGTGGAATGGGTTGTTAGTGATAATTATACAGCCAAAAAAGGGCTTGGTTTGCTCTTCCAGTTCAATGTGGCATAAGGTTAAGATGGAGTTTTACCTAAGAAGCAGCTATGAGTGAAATCAGTAACAAAGGGCATGTTTGACTGTCATCTGATTCTTTGCAGCTGGTTCTGAAGACCTTTGCAAGAACCCTTTGACCATGGAGGATCTCATCTGTTATAGCTTCCAGGTGGCGAGGGGAATGGAGTTCTTGGCTTCACGCAAAGTAAGGAACTTCTCAGGAAAAGTGGCATGTTATTTTTTTGACTGCAGGAAATAGTGCTGTAGTTCTATAGAAGGAAACAGCATGTTCATCTTTGGACTAGCAGTCATCCACAATATTTTCTTTTTTCCCTAAGACGTACCAGAATCATTAATACTACAGGATGAACCATCCCATGTGTGTATTGACACAAATGTTAGTGATCTGTATAAGGTTTATGGATCACCAATTCATGGAAGAATGGTTAAAGAGTTGGAGGAGAGGAGCTGACTTATAAGGACAACTAAAGGAATTAGGGACAAAGCCCTGGTAACTGGATATAGAGTACCGGAGTTTGCTCTGAGGAGGTTGCCTGTAACTTGTGCCGTGGTATTGGAAGGGCAGTGTGAGGAGAGACGATGATCACCTATGAAACTTCATAGATGACTCATTGGAGAGTCTCTTGCCAAAGACACCCTGGCAGTCAATAGCACCTCACCTGCATTTTGGCCTTCTAGAAGTGCTTTTCTGTGATTTGATCCTAAATGTATATAGCACATGTTTCAAAGGATGTAAATTCCCCTAAGAGCGAGGAATTGCCTGCTGTTGTATAGAAACAAAAAATACTTAGAAATAGGAAAAGGAAATAGAATCTGGGAATGTAACACTCTCTAGAGTGCAGACTAGATGTTCAAGAGCAGATTTCAGTCTTTTCTAAAAATTTGCATTTGTCTACGTTTCATACATCTTGATTGGTGTGTGTATATGTAAAAATATGTCTTTCCAGGATCTGTAGTTCTAGTCCATACTAGAAGCAAACCTTCAGCCACTTTCAGAACCTGGCTTTTTTACTTCAAGCTATTGAGGCTTGAGTTCTGAAGTCTTTGGGTTGTTGGCTAAGCTGTTCTGCATAGGTAAAGACATGGACTTTTCTCTCTGTAGTCAAGATTAGTTTGTGTTGGAATCAAATCAGCATTTTAGTGTGGTATGTTTTTCAGAGAGAGTGGAGTACCCAGATTTGAGTAAACCTAAGTAAATCTAGAGGTAATCAGATCTGAACCTGTTTTGTGTCAGCTTCTTAGGATAATTAATTAGCTAACTTCAAAGGCCCTCTCTGCATAGTGGATAAACAGATGTATGTTTGGACTTGGGAACACAAGTCTCCCTGAGCCAAATCAGTTGTGACCATCAAAAAGCCACTTAAAATCAGTAACTGTTGATGCTGAGGTTTCTTTTTCTTAAAAGGTTTTAAGAATTATCTGGCCTTTGAGGGTAAGGGAGCACATATGTGAAAGAGCTCAGCCCTGTGGACAGAGCTGTGACGACATGCAGCAAGTGACGTTGTTTACTTCTCTTTGCAGTGCATCCACAGGGACCTGGCTGCTCGTAATATCCTCTTGTCAGACAATAACGTGGTCAAAATCTGTGATTTTGGCTTGGCTCGAGACATCTACAAAGACCCAGATTACGTCAGGAAAGGAGATGTAAGTTTCAGATTCTCTGTTTGAGAGAGAATTAATATTAATACTTGAGAGAGAACTAATATAAAGTCAATGCTCTTTTTTTTTTCCACCTTAAATGGATTTGTGGAAACTCAGTATTTTGCTAAACTGATACCTTTTTGTTTATGGAAATGCTTTCAGGCCAGACTACCGCTAAAATGGATGGCACCAGAAACCATTTTTGATAGAGTATATACCATTCAGAGTGACGTATGGTCCTTTGGAGTTCTGCTATGGGAAATATTTTCATTAGGTGAGTCACATTAATTTTACTTAGCCATCTTAAATTTTAAACTATAGAGTCTGAAGAAAATAGTCAAAGCGTTCTTGGATCCTCTTCAGCATTTTGTTTTTACTTCATTAAAATCTCCTGTTTATTTACTCCATCAAAATAAAATAGTCAAATTTCCTTAAAAATGCAAATGTAGGATCATGGATGTGAAATGTTTCTTCACACAATTTCAGTATGTGACGATTTGCCTCGTTTGCTCAATCAGTTGCTGTTTCCATCATAAATATAAATTGTTTGTACAACCAAAGATACTGAATTACCTTATTAATTTGTTTGAAAATTAATCCCAGAATTCAAGAGTGTAATGTGTTAAAATTACCATTGCTCTCATTTTAGGTGCATCGCCGTATCCTGGAGTAAAAATTGATGAAGAATTTTGCAGAAGACTGAAAGAAGGGACAAGAATGAGAGCACCAGACTACACAACACCAGAAATGTGAGAAACTGCTCTTCCAGCAGCCCACATTTACCCCGCAATAATAGCAGATGCTGGAGCCAGCAATAGGTGCTGTTTTCTTTATGTGGATATTTTATTGAGCTTGGTCCTTGTAGGTACCAAACAATGCTGGATTGCTGGCATGGAGATCCTAAGCAGAGACCGACTTTTTCAGAGCTGGTGGAGCACCTGGGGAATTTACTGCAAGCCAACGTCCGTCAGGTACATGAAATGTATTCTCTGGTTGCTAAAACCACCAGCTGAATTCCTCCTGTCCTGCCAGTCACCATGAAATCCCGTAGCCGGGTACTGTTCACTGGAGGTATCGGAGAACCTGGGCTTTTTCCACCACTCCCATTATTGACCAGCAGCCAGGACAACTTTCAGGAGAGAATGATTTGGTGAGGGAAGGATCTCAGAGGCCTGTTGTGGTAACCGAAAGCCACCTTGCCCTGCCAGGAGGGGCTTCCCATGACACCACTGCTGTAGTTACTCATCTGTCTTGCTGGGGCATTGTTGACACAGGCTCCATTCCCTGCTCTGCTGATGATTTTTTTGTGTACTGCAGAGGCATTTTGGCAGGTAGCTCCTGTTAATCTTACTGTGCCAAAGGATGGATATCTTAGCATATGTGAGAACCTGGGCTGTAATCCTTTTAACTACTCTTCTGAAAAACAAGGATACAGACATGTTGTTGCCTGTCAGCAGCTCCGTGCAGATATGTGTATTAAGACTTGTCCTGTGTGCAGGCGTTGTGGTAAGAGAGCCCACTGGGTCCAGGTGTGGTACATGGGCCTCCCTCCCAGGTTCTCCATCTTGTGGCTTCCTCTTCATGTACTATGGAAGTGGACGAGGACAGAGCAATAGATGCAAGCACACTGAGTGAAGGAAGCTGGATTTGGCCACATATTCTCCTATTAGACAAATCCCTTACTGACCTCTTGGTAATGATGGGAATTACCTGCCCTTCCAAACTATCATTGTCTTCTGTGCCTACCAGAACTCAGAAAGGATTGCGTTTCTTCAGTTTCCTAAAGACTAGCTTGAATATTATATGTCACAGAATCACAGACTGGCTGAGGTTGGAAGGGGCCTCTGGAGGCCATCTAGTCCAATGCCTCTATTCAAGCAGGTCAACCTAGAGTTGGCTGCCCACAACCATGACCAGACAGCTTTTTAACATCTCCAAGTATGGAGATTCCATAACCTCTCTGGGTAACCTGTGCCAGTGCTAGGTCACCTTCGTGGTAAAAAGGTGTTTCCTTGTATGTTCAGAACATACTTTGTGTATATTTGCCCATAACCTGATATGGTTGGATGGCTAATGATTTAGAGCTTCTTGTCATGAACTATAGTGAATTGTGACTGTAAAACCAAACATGATAAATAATAGGTAATTATGCATGTGTCATATTGTAATCGAAAAGGGATAAAAAAAATCAGAGAAAAGGTGGAATCTACTAAAGGATTTCTTATGGGACTATAAATAGGTATGCAGTACCAAAGGATGCATAATCCATTTTTTCTCTTTATACTTTGGAATAGGAATGTAAACAAGTGGAATAAATGTTTTTAAATGGTATCCTCGTTATTCACATTAAATTACATACCAAAGTAGTGGTAGAAGATTTCATTCTCTGCTGTCTCCATTTCATTCTCTTTTTTTCATTTAATTCTTATGCTTAATTTAGTCTTTCTGATTAATATGCTGTAGTCTAATTCAGTCTCAGTTTCAGCTTAAGGTTATTTTTTTCCTCAAGTTCATACTCTGTGACATTGGAATTCAAACATTACTAAACCCTACATTTTTTATTTCAAAGACATCAATAAAAAGTTCAGTTTATACATTACGCTACAGTATGCTATGTAAAAATTATTTTTTTTTAATCTAAAACTACTTGGCAGTGGTTCTTGTTAAGTTTTTCTTCTTTTAATGTAGCTTCTTCTGCCAGTGTGGAATAATGTTCATAGTTTAATAAAACAAACAGTGTAGCACTGTTGGACTGATGCATTCTCCACGTACGTGCCTATAGCTGTTTTTGTCCATGTATCTCTGTAGCCTATTTAATTTTTGTGTTTTTTCACTGCATTCTACAGGATGGTAAAGACTACGTTGTCCTTCCTTTGTCAGTATCGCTGAATATGGAAGAGGATTCAGGTCTCTCTCTCCCAACTTCACCTGCTTCCTGTAGGGAGGAAGAGGAAGTCTGTGATCCTAAATTCCATTATGACAACACAGCAGGAATTAGGTATTTTATATGGTGGACATCCTACTGGGGCCTCAGGGCAGGTTTTGTTCATGCTGGGGGCAGGGAAAATGAATGGAAGAGACTTCAGCTGCCTGGTCCATATTTAACCTCTTCCATAGGGAAAAGGAGGAATCTGTAGAGTTTTTGTAGGCAAAATAGTAGTGATTTTTTTTTCTATCCTTTCCAGATTTGGTATTTTCATTTTAAAATAAACAACACAAGAGTATCTGTTATTTTGTTTTCAAGAACCAGACCGAATACAAAGTTTTACCAATCCAATTAATTTGTGTTCACACTCTTGTATTGCAGCTCCCCAAAATATTAATGGTGATAGATCTGTCATTAATAACCTCTCTGGCATTTCCCCACCTAAAATGAAATGTTAGTAAATAAGTCATGAATTGCTAGCCAAGGGGAATGTGACCTAATTAGTGTTGTCACAGGTTTCTATCCACTGCTTGCTTCTAGTGGGCTGCTGGGGCATCCATAATGGACTAATAGTGGTAAATGCTATTGGGTGTTGTGACAGAGGTGACCTCCCCAGTAAATGGTTTGTACTAGTGCACTTAAGCAGATCTTATGTTGGACCTTGTGAGGACCTTGGGCATGCGATGTAAGGGAGAAAGGTATTTTCCCATCCAGTGCTGCCACTCAGATGCTGGAAGCCCTGGGTTGCTTGCTGCAGTCTCAGAAGGAGGAGGATAGAAGGAGATAGATCCAACCATCAGAGTAGAGATGGCCTCTGTTGGCACATTCCACAAAGTGGAACCCTCTACCTCACTGCTTGCATTGTATCCACCAAAGACAAAGTTCCCAATGAATTTGGATACTGCAGGGTGACATTTTAATGTGGTCCTGGGAAAGACTAGGTAGGCACAATGCATTTCACACTTCAGTTGAACTTATGGTCCTAGAGCTGACCTCTCAACCTCATGTTTTAGTAGTGAGGCAGTCCAAATTATAAATATTTAAAAGACAAAAAAGTGTGATTTAACACTGAAAACATCACACTTATTTTCCACTTCTAATACTTCCTATATGGCTTCTCCTGGCCCCTACTTCCTGTTTTGAACAGAAGTAAAATCTCTCTGTCAACCTTTTAAAGAGACTTTGGACCTCTTTTCAGTTGTCTTACAGTGTGACAGGGTGAAAACACTAGTGGAAACCAGGCTAGGAGAGGCAAATTGGGGAGCTTAGGACAGGCTTAGGGGCTTTATTCTTCTGTTCTGGTAGCTGAAAATGATCTTGTAGCCTTGGATCTTGCTAAACTCATAGTGGAAAAGACTGATCTGTTCAGTGGTGTCTTTTTCAGTCTTCACAAAAGTACTATAAGGAGAGGCTGATAAATACAATCTCGAAATCAAAGCTAGAGGAGCAAAAGCAAGCACAGACAAAACTCAGTGAATATTAAAGAATATTTAGATTACTGAGGGAAATTAAAATCAGCAGGACCTCCTAACATCTGCTGTATTTGTTTTAGGAAATAGTTATGCAATTTTTGAACCATGAAAGATTGTCATTAAGAACAGTCAGGTGAAGTAAATAAGATTTAAGGAAATGTAAAGATAATGCGTGTTTTTAGAAAGAGCAGAAAAGGAGTAACCCTTAAATCAGGTTAGCTTGAATCCTAAGAACAATCCTGGAATAAATGATCGGATAAATGATGCTTAATGCCTACAGGAAAATGAAGTATCTAAAAATGACCAGCATAGATTTTTTCAAGAACAAATCAAGTCAAACCAATCTAAGTTTCATTTTCAGGAAGAACAATTGGTCTGGTGGATAGGAGGGAAGATGGATTTTGATTTTCTGTAGGGCATTTTTGGCCCTTTTTTAATGGGACAGTGTATTACAAAATGCAAACACATGTCAGGAAAGACTGTCAGGACATCAGCTGAGCCCTCACTTTCACCAGGCAGGAGCCAGGCTCCAGATATGGCCTCTCTCTACTTGCACACTGCTTCTGCTCCTATTTGCACAGCAGCTTGGCTTAAGCAGGAGAATCTCATTCATTGTAGCTTAGGTAGGCTCACTCCTGTCTGGGCTAAGCAGAGGTAGGACACTCATACCTGGGAGGTTGTTCAGATCTATAGGCTGGGATTCCCAGTTCTCGCCACCCCCGGTAACTGTAGTCCTGGCCATGCACTTCTGTGCCTGTGTGGACAATTAAACACAAACACACAGTTTTCAGACTAAGAAGGCAAGTTGTGGAATTAACTCATCAATTAAGATCAGATTGTCCAGGATAGTAGATGGAACTAGATTGTCTTTTAGACCATTTTTGTCCTGGCAGGGTGGAGTGGGAAGTGATTTAGATACCATTGCAGAGTAACAGGAGCAGAAGTCATGGTCAGTGCAGAGGTCTTGCAAGAACTGGTTTTGTTAAGTCTAGGAAAAGAAAATGGAGAGGGAAGATAGTAACAGTTTTCAGTATATGGAAAGTTTGTTGGAAAGAGGATGCCAATCACTTATTCTGTGTCCCCAGCAATAAAACAAATTTTATCTGCAGCAAATACTTAGGTTTAATATTTGAAAAACATTCTAAAGTGTGACTGAATGCCGTGGCAGGTGACATGGTGAACTTGTAAGATCCCATCAGTTTAAATAAATGTTGGAGATAGGCAGGACTCAGCATAGCTAGACTCAAAGCTGGGAAATGGGATGCATGATGCTCTTAATTGCCTTCAGCTTTGTGCTTCAAGTGGATGCAGTTTTCTCTTCTAACTACAGGGCTTTTTCTTCATTAGCTGGGAGGAACATAAACTTGTCCTATTTAACTGGGAAAACATCCATTTTATTTCATATCCACTTAGAAAGCTGAGGGTAGCTGTTTTGTTTGCGGTATTAGTACCTCCATGAAAGTCAATTTTATGTTTTTGTCCAATATTTTTTATGGATGTCATCCTGACCAGAGGAATCCTTTTGGAGAAGAGCCTTGAAGAGAGATGTAGCACTCCCTGTCCTGATCCCCACAGTTGAAGGGTGGCAGTCTGCTGAGTCTGCTGTTGTTGTCCTAGGTCCAGCCAGGGGTCTTAGAAGTGCAGTCCAAAGGAAGAGACACATGTCTGTGCTCCAGGCTCCTCTGTTTATTATACTTCTAAGTGAAGCTTGCAGGAAGTGAAGCCCTCCAGTGTAACTGAGGAAAGGAGCTGTTTTCTCAAAGCTGTTTCTTAGAATTTGCTCAGAGATCAAGGTTGTAAGGAGCAGAAGGTCAGAAACACACCACTTTATAAGCTGTTCATTCTTTTCAATAAATGGATATTTTGAGGTTTGCATAATATGTTTTGACAAAAGGATTAACTTCTCTGGAGAGAGATAAAAGGATTCTGATATCATTGTGCTGTTTGCAGCCAAGTTGTGGATACTGGACACAAATTTTGTTTTGTTTTCTTTTCTTTTCAGTCAGTACCGACAAGGTAGCAAAAGAAAAAGCCGCCCTGTGAGTGTGAAAACATTTGAAGATGTCCCATTGGTAACCACTGTAAAAGTTGTTCAGGAGGTGAGCTTGTCTGTTGTTTGTCTGTTGTTTGTTTTTTTCCTTCTATTGATGTCTTTTTTTTGGGGGGGGAGCGTTTAGTTTGGTTTTGTTTTTTTTATCCCTTCACATTTAATGCATTTCTAACCCCCTTGCAGGAAAACCAGACAGATAGTGGGATGGTTCTTGCATCTGAAGAGCTGAAGACATTGGGAGAGAGTGATAAACAAGTGAAAATACCCTTTAGGTAAGGCTCAGGTTACACGTAGGTTTGACTCTGACCTTTTTCTTGCAGTAAGTCAGAAGACTGATTGGTTTGTAAAATTTTTTAGAAGACAAAATCCTTTCTTACTGTATTTTTAAAAACACAAAAGTAAAATTATGCACTGTGTGCCTGCTCATCCACATTTGGTACCAAGAGAAGAGAGGTAATGCAGCTGTCAGAGGTATCAGCCAGACTGCAGAAAGGGCTTGTATTTATCAGCTGCAAAAGCATCAACCACCTCGTGAAGGAACAGAGCTGGTGCACACAACTGAGCATATTTGTGGGGGGGTCTGTCTGCAATGACAAAAAGCTCTTTTTTTTCTTTCTTTTTCTTGAGTTTTCAGGATGTACCTGGGTATATTTTCAGAGCATTGTGCAGGGGTTTCATTGTGTAGTTCACAGGAAACACAGTGGTGTTCATTGAGCTGAAACCTCACGTATGGTCTCTAAGAGCTTCTCAGGAATTATTTTTTCCAGGACAACTTCAGCGCAAACAAAGATATACTGCAGTTAGGATTGCACCACAGCTGAAAGGTGTGAAGCCTCTCAAAGTTTTCTCTCCATTTCATCTCTGGTTGTAAAATGAAATATCTTTTTCATGCATTAGTGAAGCTAGGGCATATAAAAAGGTCTCTGCTTATAATTAAATGCATATTTAGAAAGGCTTGAAGCCAGTTTTGCTAAATGCACCATTTTGCTTTGGTTGTTGCTATGATGAAAAGCAGCTGCCGGTGGGAATCGCCCAAGTGCCCTCCAGAAGACAGTCTCCACAGCTCTCTTAGTCCTGTTTCTGCTTCATTTTTACAGCACGCTGGTGCCCAGCAAGAGCAATGAGTCCGTCATGTCTGAAGCTTCCAACCAGACCAGTGGGTACCAGTCAGGGTATCACTCGGACGACATGGACACCACCGTCTACTCCAGTGAGGAGACTGAACTCTTGTGTGCCCGGGAGGCTTCACCAGCGCTCTGCCGTGCCCATGGGCTTGCCTACGATGGCACCGTGCTGCTCACCTCCCCACCGCTCTAGGGTGAAGCTCACAGCTCCAAGTCCCACCAGGATGTGCCTTCTTTGCCTGGGTGGTGGTATTCAGGTTCGAAGTATAGAAAGAGCATCCACGAGACTAAGAAAAGACGTTTATTTTCCTGAAGAGGATGCAGAAGCATCTGTCAGCAAAACTGCACCGTGCCAAGCTGTGGAGTGCCTTCTTCAAGAGACGCTGGTGGTTGAGGATGCAAAGCCCCAGCTGTGGTGTGTGGGCTGTGCTGACCCTATGGCAGAGGCAGTGTGGTGGCCTTTGGGACCCCACTGACATGCTAAGCATCTGCCCAGTGCAGGCAGCAGCACGGCATTCAACTTGACTGTTTCTACTTGTACGAAATAACGGCACAGCCCTGCTCTGTTTTTTGTTTGTTTTTCCCCTTGTGGCTGGACTCCAGGCAGGAAACAGCACGGCACTGGCTTCTTGTTTCTCAGAGTTATCCCTTGCTTGCACCTCCACAAACAAAAAAAGGAACTTCCAGCTCAAGGCTCTGGCACTTGCCGACAGCCTGACACTAAACATAGGCTGGGCTAAATATAGATGGGGGCAAGGGTCTCTGTCCTTGGCAGACAAAAAAAGTTGCTGAACCAGACTTCATGAGCTGCATTCACTTGCAAGACTTGTGTGGTGAGGTTGGTTAGTAGGGAGAAGGCAGAGCGCTGAGCCAAGTGATGGGACACGGGTGCCAAGGGCATGTCTCACCTCGTGGTAGGGCTTTACCCCTCATCCCCTTTAACCCATGCTAGATGCCAACCTGCTTCTGAGCTAGCCTCAAACAGCTGCAGAATATACCCTTCCTCTGACTCACAACTGGGGCAGCCTCTGCAACAGGTAGAAAAGGCAATGTAATCTACCTTAGGACCACAAGGAGCCCTGTGGTCCTGGTGGGGCATCCTAAGGGCACCCTACCTTCTCATCTCATCCCCCTCCCTCAGATGTAGGTCTGACTCTTTCACTTTGCAAACTCAAAGTCTGTTTGCAATGGCAGAGATTTTGGTTTATGTGGTCTTGGGAATCCGTGACTGGTTTCATGGCAGCTCCGATCTTCTCTGGGTGGTGAGATTGTGCCTAATTTTTGGACAACTTCTTACCTATGCTCTTGTTGTCCCAGAGCTCTGTTGATAGACACAGTGCAGCCTACAAGCTTTTAGAATGTAAAGCTGTTTCTACTGAGTTCTTTTTTGTATTTTTATAATTATTTTTTTGATTTGTAGTTACTATAATGTCAAATGCTGGGAACCATGAATATAAGGCATATACAGTATTTATAGCCTCTTTCTGTAGAAATAAATGTAATATATTAAAATATAAATATATATTATATAATGGATATTGTACTATTCACATTTTGCATCGGTGTTCTGTAGCATTACAAGGGTCACAACATTTTTAATAGTTACAACTTTTCTCTTTATTAAAAGGGACTGGAAATTTAGAGGTGGGGGCTACAAGTAGATCTGTTTGCTTTTCTTGCATTATTTTCATATATCCCTTCTGTTGACAAGAAAGATTATCAAGTGCTACTTATTTCAAGTGCTATTTAATGAATCTAGTTATTTATATCATTGTACAGATCTATGAACATTTCTGTGTGTACCTATAGCAAAGAAACTTCAGCGAAAAAAAAGCGGTTGGGAATAAGTGCCTTTAGAGAAATGGTCAGAGGAATATACTCCTTTTAGAGACTGAATCTCCTCTGAAAGAGTGTATTATCTTCAACTAGGGAAGGAATGGTTGATCTAATTGTATTGTGGCTTTTGCCTGGGGAGTAACAGTTTCCCTTGAAGCTGTATTCACTTTTCCCACTTGTGTTTCTTCCATCTCACTTCTTATAGCTGAAGTGTTGTCCCTGCTCTTGTGTAGCAATGCCTTTATTTTAAATCTGTACTTAAAGCTCCCACCTTTTCACTCTGTTGTCCACTTTTTGAGTTTCTTTTCTGCGATGTGTAAGCCTTCATTCACAGTACAAGGATGGCCACCTTTGAGATATCAGGACTCAAAGAATCATAACAGCTTATGTTAAAAAAAGTGCAAGGGAAGTTAAACCTCAAACTGCAGGCTTTAATTCAACTTGTCTTTGTTGCAGTTTAAACAAGACCTTTGTAGGCTACTGCATAATGACAGCACTTGTCTAGGAAGGGGGAGATCTCACTGCTAAACTCTTTTCAGGCTTAATATGGCACTAATACCTGCTATACACTTACGTGCATGCCCCAACTACAAGGCTGTAGGATGTCAAGCTTCAAATGTTTCTCCATTCCCTTCCCTGAGTCTAAAGCATTTTACAGATAGGAAAGCAGGAGCTGGGAGGTCAATCAGAAAAATGAGGGAGAGGCTTCCTGGATTTGCTTTAAGGGCTTCTAGGAAGGACTTGTATTTTCATGTATATATTTGACATGTATCTCTCTTCCCAGGCAAGAGCCTAGCCGGTAGAGTATGCTCAACAGACAGCGCTACATTCTTTAACATCCCTTCTTCCAAATATTCAATATCTTTTATGAAAGTGTGCTTCTATGTATTATTATACGATAGACCTAAAATGTTGATGCTGGCAGAAGCCTGATAAGTACCCTGTTGAGTCACATGGTGGAGAGTCCTGACACAGAGGTGAAGATGGAGATCTGTCCTTGATGTCCATATACCCTAAGCCTGGAGCTCCCCAAGCTTTGGGATGTTCAATTTAGACATCTCATTTTATAGTTTCATTTCGTCTCCAGCTTGGTGTAACACATGATTTGTGCCACATGTACATAGTCCTATGCTGCTTTGTGTGTCTAAAACAGTCATCCACCATAATGCAGGCTGATAAAGTTGCAATATAGCCATTTCAGCTAATGAGTTCTCACTTATAATCCTTGTCAGCCAGTGCAACTCTCTTGTGGGTCCAAATCATTTAAAATATGCCTGGAAAATGTAGGAACTAGCACACACCTGCTTTAGGAAAGGAAATGAGCTTCTTTTAAAAAAACCCCACACAACCCAAACCAAATTAAAAAACCATATATTCAGTTTCAGGAGCAAGCAAAACTTCTATAAATGTGTTCATATATTTGGCATCCAGTAACACAATTCTTTTCTTAGACCATGGCCGTTACATCCTTTAAAACACCTGGACTTTTTGTTGTATTCTGAATACAGCACGTTGAGCTGGCCACATCTGTCTTGGTAAATGCTTTAAATTCCAAAAAGGATATTTTCAATGAAACAACAGACATATAGTGTACAGATTTGCAAGTGTCTTGCAAACCAGTCCTGGCTTATCTCCTTTCTGCAGCCTTGCAGCAGTGTCAGCATTTGGATCAGCATCTTTATCCATGAAATGCATGGGAGATTCCAGCCTGGATCTGAGCCTAATGAGCTGCAAACAGAAGGGACACTTGTGAGATTAGGGATCCAAACAAATCTCTGTGGGCAGCTGGGTAGGAGTGGGGAGAACCAGTGACGGAGTTGCTTCTCTTGTTCAGAAGAACTGCCAGAATGAGCTGTAATTGTTAGTGGGTTTGGACACGGAGAATCAAGCAGAGCCATGCCTGAAATAGGCAGTTTTGGGGATTGAATATGGCTCATGTCAGCTCTTATCAATGTAAATACAGCCCATCTGAAGAATGCAGGGGCATTCAAGCATGGTAGCTAGGTCCTTCTCCCTGCAAAAGATACTGCAAAATGTATCTCATTGGTTGCACAGAAATGGCTTCTCAAATCCAGTCCTTTCCTAAGCTTTTCTTATTAACATATTTCTAATCACAGGCAACTGTATTTCACACAAGCATAAGAAGTGTTATGGTGATCCTCCATGTCTTCTTCTGAGGTGACTGTCCCCAAGCACTTTTGGGATGGAGTGCTTGTTAATTCTAAAAGCAGCATGTAACTAAAAAAGACTACAATCACAGAGCTGTTGAAATTGGGGACAAAAGTTTCCTGCTAATTGCATCTCTTTTTGATAGTTCTATGGCTGGAAAACAGAGTTGGGTAGCATGGATAGCCTCCAGATATAAAGCTGGATTTGCTATTTTTATGTGAAACATTCCCGAACTATGAATCATCTGAGGTTTCCCCTCATCACTGATACTTGAGTACACACCCTGTGTTACCTCGCAGTATGGGACCTCACAAAGCAACAACAAGGGCAAGGAAAACAAAGTTAACTTTTGTTCTTCCTAATTGACAAATTTATTAGGGACAGAAGTTAACCAACACAGACCTTTTCTTTGGACTTCAGCCCTGGATTTTCATTCTGCCTGGCTGAGTGTTGCATTCTGTGTCATAATATATGTCCTCAGCTCCTCAACCCCTGACATTTGGAATGATTAAATCCCAGAAGGTCACTGAGAAACATCGCAGGAGCTCGTAACATATGGTGCTGATAAACATCTCTGCATCAGAGATAAGGAGCTAGTCAATGTAATCTTAGGAAGATCAGGTTTTGTTACCATAAATCTATACAACATAAAGCCTAATCCCTACACAGATTTAATTGGCTGTTAAACGTATCAGGTTCATGATGAAGAGTGTTCTGGTTACCTAGACGTTATTCACTGACTACCACCAGTTGGTTCAAATGTGAAGTATCTCTGCCTTGCAGCTTGTTAGGGTGATGTGTTATGGTGAATGATGGCTGCACTGTAAGTTTGGGAAGGGGGGCAGGGAATAAATTAATTCAATTTCCAGGTCCAACTCTATCATCAGACTCAGACCCCTGTGCCAAGAAAAATGACAGTGAAATGTGATTTCCTGAGTCTTGATCAAAACAGATTTTCTTAAAAGGTGGAATATATGAAATGAGGTTTAATTCAGTTTTCCAGGGGGAGCTGAAGCTGTTCAGCATCCCACAGAACTGTTTCCCCGAGCTCCATGCTGATCTCTCTTTTGGTATAATCATGATCAGTGGCATGATTAACAACAGTTTCACAAAAGTGAGTGGAAATGTAGCTGCTTTTAATTTTATTTCTCTTGGTCTGGTTTCACACTACAGTCAGAAGCCTGATTGCAACACAATGCAGATAGACATAAGATAGTTTTCATCCTGCCAGGCTAAGCAGCAGTAGCAGCAGGGGTTCAGCAGCGTGGGCAGTGGGGCACACAGCAAAGCCCATGCCACTGTCACCAAGCTTACTAGCAGAAGGCTGGCTGCAAGGTACACCTCTGTACATGGCGATGTCACCTCCAGCGTGCAGCTGCAGTGCATTCATGCTTAGGAATTAGTGCAGGGATGCAAATCATGCTTGGTTACTGGAGTTTCTTGTGCTTCTGGGTACACTGCACTAAGCCACGATTATGCCTGTGTCATGCACTGCAGTGGCAAATGTTATCTGTGATGTTTCATCTCTTTGATTTCAGAATATGATTTTCACAATCTCTTCCCAGACTCGGCTGAGACTGTAGACTGCAGTTTGTTTTCTACCACTCATTCCTGGTGTACTAGACCCTTGTTTAATCTCGCAGATGATGAGGACCAGCAGGTAGCAGCAGCCTTGGGTTTGGGATGGACACTCTGCCTGGACTTGGCAGCATTGTGTTGGCATGGGACAGGAGAGAAGAGCTGAAAGAAAAGGTTTTAAGAATTGTAGATGTCATTTTCAAATATGTATACTTCCACTGGAGAGTTTTACTTTAGCACCAGGAAACGAGAAAGAAAGAAGGGATTTTGCTCATTAGAGACCATTAGGTTGCACTATAGGACTGGAAGACCAGCATTGCTTAGTGCTAGTCATCTGGAGGCTGCTTTGCAGTGAGTATTTCATGTAGGAACAGGGCCCCTTAACCCCTAAGTTTGCTAGCTATTCAATTGCAGTCTTCCAGAGTGCACTGGTATTACCCTGTTCACCATGTTCAGGCTATAGTTTAAGGGCTGAGGGCAAGGCATTTGAACCAGCAACAGACCATTATGTTTAATATCCTTTGATGAATTTTCCACTTGCTTTTTGAACCCATGTAAAACCCTTAGCATCTGCAACATCTGCAGCAAAGACTTGCATACAGATTTTCACTTGATGGACTCAGCTATTTTCCAGTACACCGACCATGTATTCCCTACTCATTTTCTCCATGTTATTTAGGATTTTATGGACAGCTATCCCCTCAGTCATTCCCTTTCAAGCCAGACTATTCCTAGCCTATAGTAAAATCTGCTTGCATCTCCCCAAACCTGTAAATAGTGCCCCTTGGTGAGAAGGTGACTTCTGCTTGGCACGATTCCTAAGCAGGTCTCTGCAAGATACCCTGCTTCCGTCGGGAGGAAGGAGGGTGTAGGACAGTTAGCAGAGGACAGTGTTATGTCAACTGATGTGCGTGACAGATGTACCACAGCATCGGCAAACATCAGTCAATGTCAAGATTCGACTTTGCTGGCATCGTTTTAGTGTTGCTATTTTTGGCTGGTGAAATTTTTCCAAGGGTTGGGCTGGACTTGCCTCCTGTGTGTGCAGCATCGCCCCATTCCCAGGCTGTTTGTGCTGGCTCCTGGCTGGCTGCGGAGAGGGATAAGATGCGGAAAGCAGAGGCTATGGGGCTCAAAAGCGGCACAAACAGGGGCACCATTTAGCACTACAAACTAGCAGAACAGAGTGAAAGCAGCACCTATCTTATCAGTTACTTACTGAGTTAAGACTCGAGGGTATAAAAACTCTCTTTAAACTCTGGGTAATACCCATAAACAGAGCCCTTAGGAGATAACTTCACAAGTGGAACTTTTTGGGTGCACTTATGTGTAGTTTTAAATTACAATCACAAAGACATCTTTATATTGTCTGATAAACTTCTTAAACTGGCAACAACTATTTAACATTTCAGTTTAGTTAAGTACTAAACCAGCAGGGAGTGTGCAACTAAAGCACTACAATTATTAACATACACTTTGGAAATGCCATCAAAACAATGGCTTTAGGCATTTCAAGCCTGCTCTCAGGCTAATGTCACTAATTTTTCAGAAGGATTATTAAGTTTTATTAGCAATTTGCATCTCAGTATAATTATGTGGATATTAGAGAAATCAATATTGTATAATGTAGAGTCCCTTAATGGCTATACAGTTTATTGAGTCTGTTATGGGACCAGCTTTGAAGTCAGTTTAAGGAGGAGTCTTTATAATTCTGCTGGAATTGGGTTTTGCATGATGAGATAGATGCCTTAGACATTGAAGAGAAGATTGTAGAATCTGTCCTCAATCTTGAATCTTTGCATTCAAGTTGTAGTTTTACAAGTAGACTACAGAAAATCAATGCTGTATGTTTAAACATCTTCTCCTCATTCTGACTCCTAAACTTCATTAAAATTCCTAACCACTACATAGCTTTCAAACAAATGGATATATTCATATAAATATGTATATTCAAATCACCATGCCATAAACATGTTTGTCATCCATTGCAAAAATTCACTGATCTGAGGCTCTCTAAGGTGGAGAACTGTTGGCAAAGGAAGTGTCTGTGACAGATTCTCGTCTGAATTGATGAAGAGCTTTTCATTTTTCATTATATGGTGTTTTTTCTTTTTTTAAGAGCATTTCCTCAGGTCTGGACATATGACAGCTAATCAGAGCTTAAATACCATTACTTTCCTTTGTGTAAAAGCTTTTGTCTCATGAGTTATATTTGCAGTATATATACTTTCAGTATAGCTCAGCCCAGCATTTTTCTGACACTCTGATGTAAGGTGGCAACTTCACTGGGAGAAACTGCCCTACGTTTTCTCAGCACCCTTAGGCTTAACTGTTACCCAATGCTGCGTGTTTTTTTGTGCCAGCAAACATCTGCCTGACCACTGAGTGAATCCAGTCCAAAGGACAGAGTGGACTGAAAAGAAATTGGGAACTTTTTGGTTGGTTGGTTTTCACAGGTTGCTTGGAAATCAAATAAGTCCCAGGATAGAGTTTGCTAAGCCCTACAGCTACAAAGGGGCACAGTGGCTGCAGGAGGGAAAGCGGTGGGTGCTGGCAGTTGTGGAGAGGCCCAGCTTTGTTCCTTCCTCCAGTTAACACTGCTTGTGAAACTAAGGCTGTTGTGGCCTTTTCCAGAGGCAGCACAGCGTGTCTGTGTGGCTGCAAGCGAGTACAAGCAGAGCTACAAAGGAGGAGAGTGACCTCTGCTCTATCTAGAGTATCTTTCAAAATATCAAGAAAAGCATCTTTCCCTGTCCACTCTGTGTTGATTTCTTCTTCACTAGCTGAAAGGATTTTAAATAAACTTGGAGATATTCCTTCAGATAGTTAAAGTCATCAGCAAAACAGTTCTTTGTTTTTCTTTTATTTGTGCTAGAGAGAAGAATGATAATACTTTAATAGCACCTCATGTAAGTTGTTAGTTTATCACAGAAGGAAAGGAGTTGTAGCTGTTTTCTGACTCCTCCGGCACAAGAACTGTGAATTGCTACATCTGAGAGTAACAGGGAACAAATGCAAAACAAATACAAGGATATAGTTTTCATCTGTGCTCGGTGAACCTGTGAAATCCTTTTCCACAGAAAACCTAATATTTGCATCAGTTCAGAAAACTGTGGAGCAAATTGATGGGAGAAGAAAGCGTTCAGAAGTACTCAATATAAAGATGCCATCACAGGTTCAAGAAATCTTGACCTGCAAATCGTGGGAAAATGAGATAGGATGTTAGGGAGAAGTTTTCCATGTGCTCTGTTACTCTTCCTCAGGCTTCCACTTTTGACTGCCAAAACTCCTAGAAGGGTGCTTTGGTGTACTGTGGTATGGTCCTGCAAGTTTTTATAAGTCAACTTGTAAGCTCTTACGGTTAACTAGAACATTGTCTTGACACATTATTTCTCTGTAAGAATTACAGTTTTCAGGCTGTACATAAAAGATGATGTGTGTTTTTCAGCACACACTTAAATTGCTCTGCACAGGGCACCATGTAGTTTAGTAAGGGGAATTCTGCTAAAATTGCTCTAAGTGGTCCTGAGCCCTTGGAAAATGAGCGTGTCTCCAAAGGGAGAATGAAGGGTCAGTGGACCAGACATCATACCTTGCATGTCTACCTGCAGCCTGCAGTGTGATTTCAGTGATGCTTCAGTGCCACCATGTACCAGCTGCACGGCTTATACTTCATGTCAGCAGGTTGCTGGAGAGTTGTGCAATCTCTGGGTAAGAAACTTTAAGACCTGATTTCAGCCTTTTGGCTGCAAATAAACAGTGCATTCCTGACATGTCAGGTACACAGTCAGAATATCCTCAGCTCTAGCAGGCTGCTGACAAGTTGTGCAGAGGAAATCTATTATAGCCTCAGGAACTGATGGGTTTCTTACTCATTCTCAACAGACTGACTAGTGCTAAATATATATATCCTGTATTTCCACACAGTCTTGGTAAAGAAGTCAACCTGTTTACTCTTTTTTTTTGTTTGTTTTTTTTTAAGACAGAGAAAAACATAAGATGAATGTAAAGTGGTAATTAGTGAAGGAAAAACTAAATCACATTTTTCTTATCACTCCACACTCCTAGCTCAAAGTTTACTGAACACTGTGATCAGCAACGCACAGAGAGGGAAAACTCATTGACATCTTTGGAAAGCATGTTAGTTAGAAATTTTATAAGGAAAAATTTCCTGGAGACTAAAGTATGAAAGAGATAAACAATGCCTGAAAGTCTATGAGATGTAAACACTGTTTACTTTGGTGTCTTTGAATGTTGCCTTGCCTTATTAACCTTTAAGAGACACTCAGATATTCTGGCCTTGGGAAAATTTCCAGCAACGAAATGTAGTAATCTCAGTCCTAAAGCTGCTGGGACATATATGTCCACAGCCTCTCTGCTGACAAAAAACTGACCTGAATATGAGCCTGTGTAGAAAAGACTTGTCATATTTGAATCTTAGTATTTAGTGCAACTGAGCACCAAATACCTGGCAGCATTGCTACAGCTCTGGCAGCCTGTGCACAGCATAGAGGTGAGAGATTTGGATCCAGGGATTGTGCAAGTTACATGTGATGTGTATGGATAAGAGACCTTCACAGGACTGTAACATAGCAGTTAACCCATCTGACTCCTTCCAAGCCTTTCCCACAAGGCTGAAGAAACCGAGTGGATGGCCTGATAAAGCTGCGCACTGCAAAATCCACCTCCCTGTTTCAGTTTATTCCTTGCTATCCATGTGCTTTTCCAGCAAGCCACTGCCTCACTTAAAGTCTTCTCCCATGTGAGAGATATGATATGAGCTTGTAAATATGCTTCTTCTGCAAATATTGCTGTAAATCCAGAGTTGGACCCTGGGAAATTTCAGAAAAAACTTACTTTGCCCCCCCTTTAAGAAGGCTGTACCTGAAAAGTTTAAGATCAGCTGTTAGGTATTCAAGCAGTTTTTTTCTTGCTTACTGCCTTGCTTCACATACACAGACACCTTGATATTTCAGTCATCCTCCCTGTTATCTTTAGAGCAAGGCTGTATAAACTTGGTGTAGTTTTCATTAATTATTGCTGCAGATAGGTGGAGATGCATGCAAGGCTATGATTGGCATTGTCAAAGCAGGAGCTAATCAGCCCCTGGAACAAATATTTACTGTTCTGCTAGGAAAGCAGTAGGGAAAACTCAGGTTACAGCTGGATTTCTCTCAACTCACCCCTCTGCAGATAAGGGCATTCTAAAATAAATCTCATTAGAGGAAGAACATATTACTACTACCTGAGATTGGAATTAAAGGGGAAAGTAGACAGGTCTGCCCTGCTGAACATGGAACCAGCAAAACTGACTGGCTATGGGTCCCACTTTCGTGTTTAGGTTTCTTAGTTCCTAATCAGTCACAAATGCCATTTGAAGCCTTTCCCCAGCACTAGAGTATATAAAAAATAATGAAATAGAAGACGAGTGGATTAAAACGGTCAGTGGATTGAAAAGTTACTGCAGTGTGTAGGAAGGCAGGACAGGCAGACAGTGTGATTACATTCAAGTGATTTCCTGCCCAGGGTCTGCAAGAACCATCAGAGTGATGTTATGTAAAAAGTTAAATGCCATACATAACATGACACAGCCATTGGATACTTTGTTTTTGTGACTACAGGGAAAACTTCAGTGCTTTCTCTGAAGTTCACTGGATTTTTGAACTCATACAAACCTCCTCCCTGTGAGGAACATCATCCTGCAAAAGGAACTGGGTGAAACTCTGTCCTCATTGAAACACAGGAGTGTTTCACCTTTGATTCTAGGCCAGAAAGATTTTACTTCTTGCTCTCTCTACAAGATCTCACCAACTGTGCATAGAAAAATCTCCTTTCGCTGGTCTCACAGTTTCTGAAGCCCATGGGACAGTATCCGTGGAAAAAACCAACAAGGCAGATTAGACAACAATAACCCAGGTTTCTCCCTACAAAACAGCCATCCCCTCCCAGTGCAGCTAAAGGAAGCAACAAGCCAGATGAGGAAGGTAAACTTGGGGCCTGAAAGGAAAGAGTCTCTGATATTTATAAAAGTCAGAGGTTCACACGGAAACTTAGTTACAACACTGATCCTCTCCAGTCTATTTCAGGATGCAGCAGCCCTTTTCAGTTCTAGTATTTGGCTCATTAGTGATGGAATATTTCTCCTCTTTTTAACTCTTTGAGTGGAAAAACTCGTACTGGTTTGAAACCATATTGATATCTAGACTATATGAAGTGATAGCTGAGAGAAATTCATCGTCTGAGTAAGAACAGAGAGAAAACTAAATCTCAGCTTCAGTGTGTGAGCTGTAAGCAACAGAACTATTTTATCCATCATGGTCTTCTATGATTAACAAGCTCATGGCATGGAAAAGGAGAAAGGGAAACTGCCTGCAGCAGGCATTGTGATGAAGTGCAAAGAACGGTGATGCATACTGCATGTCACATGTTAATATACTCTGAAGGAACAGCATGGGCTTCATTTAATGCCTTCTTGCAGGATCATGGGGTAACTCAGGTTGGAAGGGACTGCAGAAGGTCTCTAGTCCAGCCTCCTGCTGAAGCAGGGACAGCTTTGAGATCAGATGATATCACATTTCACCTCCTTCTCTGATCCATTGATAAAGATGCCAACACAAGAGATTCCAAGATAGATCCCTATTGTACCCCACTTGTTACTAGCCTCTAGGTGGATGATTACTCATTAATCCTCAAAGCCCAATTATCAGACCAACTTTTTAGCCATCTATTTATCTACCCATCCAGATCATAATGTCCTAACTTGGGATACAAGAAGGTTGTGAGCAACAGTTCCAAAAGCCTTTCTAAAGTCAAGGTAAGTGACATCCGCTGCTCTTCCCTCACCCACGAAGCAAGTTACTTTATCACAAAAGACAGCCAAGTTGGTCAGGCATGACTTGCCATTGGCAAATCCATACTAACTGTTCCCAGTCACCTTGCTTCCCTTATGTACCCAGAAATATCTTCCAAGAGGACTTGCTTCAATATTTTCCCAGAGATCAAAGTGAGACTGACTAGTCTGCAGTTCCTTGGATTGCCCTTTTGGCCGTATTTGAAGGTGCATGTAGCATTTGCTTTTCTCCAGTCTTTAAAGAGAGGACTATTCCAATTTCCATGACTTTTCAAAGATGATAGAGAGGGACCTGGCAATGACAGTAGCCAGTTGTCTCAGCACCTTCAGATACAGACCATCCGGTCTCTTGGTGTGACCATATTGCGTTTAATGAATATTTAAGTTCTCTATATATTGATTGTTAACAACTGGCAATAGCAGTAATAGCACTGGGAAACTGCTTAATGGGATGCTAGAATTGGAAAAACACATGCAAGAGGATTTTCTTTGTGACAGTAGGTGAGTAAAGGATAGCTTTCTTTATCATCAGAGAACTCAAACTAAAGCAAAGGTTGATATCATCTGTTCCTTCAAATTAAGAATGAATCCACTGCCAAGGCTTCAGGATGGTATAAATCTGTACTGGCTCCACATTTTAACAAAATGCTTTTTTACATGTTTTCACCTCATCTAGTGGTATGGGTAACACTGAAATACTCATCTCCATTAACATAGTTGAAGTTGTGAAATTGTTCCTCAGTGTTTCATAAAATCCATCTTCCTGACACTAGTTGAGGACATTATCTATGCAGAATCTTTTAGATAAGTCCACTGCTTTTCACATTGATCTCAGTAGACTGTGGTTACGATTTCTGGAGGGACTAGAGTCACTTTAATCCGTTAACCACAGAAAGCTGAGAAAATATTTAGAGGTAGTTGGTCCTCAGCCTTATGAGCTCCTCTGGGGGCTACCACAGAGGTCTAATCTCTTACATTTTATATTCAATATGTTTGTATGTTACCAGATGGGAAAACAAAGCCTCTAGCTGTGGTGATATGTACATGTCAAACTGCAAGGTTAAAGGATCAAACTATAGATGATACCTGACTGTCCAGGCGATATATTGACTCAAAGGAGTATTTTTTTTCATTTAGAAAGGATTCAGTACTAAAAACTGGAAAAGAGTTAGATGCCTCAATCTGTAGAAGCGGAAAAATGCCTTGGTCTACAGCAGGAATAACTGGGAAGCAAGTGAGATACCATAATGAAGGTGTATGGTCATTTATAACCCAACTGTAAATTTCTGTAGTTTCAGAATGATTCAGGGAGCAGCTCAGGACAGAACTGCTCTTTCCATCCGTAGATGTCTCTAACAATTTCTTCTGGATTATTCATTGCTCACTTGCACTAACAATGATTCATGCTTGGATTTGCTGCACTAAAGGTTGGACTCTGCACTGTTCTCACGCTGGCTTTTGTGAGCTTTCTGCTGCAGTCAGTGCAGAAAGCAGCAGCCAGCCCAGTCAGAGGCCACTGTTACATCCTTATGTACATTACACCATTACATAGACCCTACTGCCTTTCAGGTACAGGTGGATTGTGAACTGGCTGCAGGAAAGAAGCCAGAGTAGTGGTAAGGGAACAGTCTAGTTGGAGGCCTGTATCTAGTGGAGTCCCCCAAGGGTCAGTGCTGAGACCGATACTATTCAATATATTCTTCAATGATTTGGATGAAGGATTAGAGTGCACTGTCAGCAAGTTTGCTGACGACNTTGACTGAGCATGTTCCTGTGTGACCTGATCTAGGTGATCCTGCTCCAGTGGGGAGATTGGACTAGATGATCTTCTGAGGTCCCTTCCAATCCCTAATATTCTGTGATTTTGTGATAGTGGGAGGAGACCAGTATGCAGAATTTTATATTTAGATCCTTGTAAAGCTCAGAACAAGCACCTGGATCCTCAGGAACACTGAGGTTCCCATGTCCAGTGGAGTTCCATAGAAGAGGCATGTTCTGGATTGATTTGGTCCTAGGATATTTCTGAGTGTCTGTTTCCAGTCGTGTGAGATATCATCCTGGGGAGGACAGGTATTCTAGCTGAAACTCTGCTGTGTGGAGGATACGCTCCTATGCAAATGTTGTTTAGGCATAAAAAAGATGCAGGCTCAAATTAAATCTATCAGAGAATAGGTGAGTCTTTCATCATCCTGGAGAGTATTTCTTGGCTTTTTGCTATTGTACCCAGATAATTTCATGTGAGTAAGTACTCTTTGTCATGCTGAACGACATAATTGTCTATAAGGCTGTCTCTGCATTAGCATGAAGGCAGGTCTGTAGAGTGAATCAGTTGGTGCCAAGGACTCAGCGACCACATTGTGTGGGGTTAGAGAAGGCTGCTTTGAACAATTTCTAGTCTGGTCTCATAGACTGACTGCCCAGTAGTAGGTGGAACATGTCAGTTGTGTTTCTGTATCTCACCTTTCTGTCTGGTGTCATTTGAAGGGACTCCATGTTAATGCCCCAATGTGACCAAAATGTTCACCCATGGGGAGAGTGGAAATTTTTCTTCCAAAATGTCCCTTCAAAAAGGAACAAAAATACTGGTGTTGTGCAGCCTGAGTTACCCACAGTGGATATTGTTCTTGATAGTAGGAGTTTCTATATCAAGGTTAGTTCAGGCTCTTCTCCTTGCCCAGACCCTTCCTGAAACTTGTTAATATAAGCCTTTAGCTTTCCTCAACAAATTGGTTTGAACTTTCTAACCTCAAAGGTTAAGCCTGCTACTCAGTGAGTATTTTATATTATCTGCCTTTATAAACTGGAAGAGGACCTGTGTCATCCCAGCTGCAGATGTTTTCTCCACTCCTGACAGAATTTTAAAATTGCAGGTTACACCTGTTTATCATCTGGAATGAGAAAAGCAATGTGACTCTTTCTGTAGCAACACTGTGTTTATCTGAGAGCTCAAGCTCAGGATTGTGAGATCCTCAGGAGACCACGTTTCAACTTGGTATCCTGATTTGTGGCCTCTAATTGTTTATTTTGAAAACAGAACTGTCACCAGCATCCCTTGAAAACTGAGCTGTAGTCTTTAACTATGTTGTAGCAGACACTTGATATTACTGCTAAAATGAGAGTGCATGTCGGTGTTAATTGAGGTCAGCATCAGATGTGTTTTATTGGCTTTTGATTACTACCATTACAACTGCTGTTACTACTGCTTACCTTTCTATAACCTCCTTGCTCATCCATTAGGTAGTATATCAGTGAAGTAGGTTTCTTCCCAGCGTAATAAATGGCAAATGAGAGATAATAAGAAAGTTAGCTTCTACTCCTTGAGATTAATGGAAGTGTTATCATTTCACCAGCATAGTATCAAGCTAATAGTGTTAACAGAGATATTATAGCATTTCCCTTGTTAAAAAAAGGAAAAAAAAAAAAAAAAGAATCAGGAAACTGATAGAATTATGTGCTTCAATCAGTCCTAAAACTTAAAAGCCCAATTTCCAAACAGGAATAAGGGAAAGGGGAGCATCTGTCAGCACCATCACCTTGAGCAGTCCTGGCTTCTGGTCTAACAATAAGCACTTTGACTTTGGGAAGACATCCTTGTTTCTGGATGCCTGAAAATAGTCACAGGGAGCACACATTCACAACATTCACGTATGGTTGTGTCATAAGGCATTTGACATATAAGTAGTGTGATTGGACAGAAATGTTGGGGACTGTCATACCATTCTACACCATTCCAGGACACCTCAAGTAAGATCATGAGATGGTGGAGGAATGAGCTGACATGGGTTAACAGGAACCTCACAATTTTCAACGAAGATATGCAAAGAACTGCATCCTGGTTCAGTAACCCCACCCAGCAGCACAGGCTGGAACTAATTTTATGGAAAAAGGGGGACTTGCTGAATGACAAGTTGAACACAAGCCAACAGTGAGGAGATGCTGAGGGAGCTGGGTTTGTTTATCCTGTGGAAGCAAAGGCTTAGGGGCATCTAATGGTTGTCTTCATCTACTTGTTGTGGCATGGAGAGAAGTTAGAGTCGGGTTCTTCTTGAAGGTACAGTGTGAAAGGACAAGAGGCAATGGTCACAGGTAAGAGCAAGGGAAATTTCAGATGGGTATAAAGAAAAGCTCTTCACCATGAGCACTGGAACAGGTTGCCCAGAGAAGAAACCCTGCACATTTTACAAATTTAATGGAGACAAGGCCCTGAATAATCTGATCTAACTTTAAAGTTAGGCCTGGTTGGGGCAGAATGATGGATTAGATGACCCCCAGAGTTCCTTCCAATCCTAAAATATTCTATGACTCAAAGTGTTATGTTGTAATGGGAAACTATTTTAGCAAAAAGCTTTCCACAGAACTGTTATGCTTTAGTAAAAATGAAACTATTTCATAGGATCATGAGTATTGTGACATTAAACTTTTTGAAAATCACAAAAATGCTTTTGAACAGCTCCATACTGAAATCAGATATATTACTTAAGCTATTACATTTTCTATATACATTTTTTTACAAATTCATACTATACTTTTTTTTTTTCAGTAACACTGAACTACTGTGAAAAGGAACAAATTCTACATTATCAAATGGCTGTGGTAAGGTCTGGCTGATGTTTCCAAATTTACACCATTTGGAATACTTTCTGCAAGGGGGCAGGCAGAAATTCTATCATCTATAAATCATATACTAACTCACAGAAGTGATAAAATGTATCACACTAAATACATCCTACTTGTATGTTGCCTTGCACAGAAGCCACCCATGTTTTTGTTCCAGAGAGAAAATCTACTATGTTATTACTGATGGCTTTCAATTCTGATGTCTGTGTCATCTGAGTAATAAAAGGGATGTACCACCAGACTGAGTCAGGAAGTCTTGTTCTTATTCATGATTCAGAAATTGTGCCACATCCTCTTTTTGAAGCTTTATGTGAATTTCTCCAAAGAAAGAGTAACTTCAGGAATGACATGGCATTGGCACTGTAGCAGTTGAAAGTGGTTCCCAATACTGCATTCCTTATTCAGTAAGACAGATGATTTCTTCTCTTTCTGCCCCTGCTACCTTGTGTTTATCTGATTGTCTGGTTTTGCTTCCATTTTTCTAAGTTAAGTTCCATTGTGTTTTTACTCTTAGCAGTAATTTTGATTTAGTTTGATTTAGTTTTCAATATTTTATAATGCAGTATAAGATGAGACAAGTTTTGCAATTACTCAGTTCACATTTGTAGGGACATAATGGAGTTTGAAATCATGCTTGAACATTCACTTCTCTCTCCCTGGTAAATAAGGTTGAGAAGTCACTAACCATGGGCTCAGGGATGGAGGCAACTGGTCTGGGAAAATTATGCCCTTCACCTCCTGGATGAAGTAAGGAGAGGTAAAGATAAGTAGGCAGGGTAGCAGATATGTTTCTGCTCAACTGACCCTACTACCCAGAGAGGCTGGATTAGTATAGTGAAAAGAAGACAAAAATAACAGTGTGGTGAAGGCTGTCTCATTGCATTGGCCAAGCTGAATGTTATAGTTAGGACAATGTCTTCAAGACACTTGGGAAGAGATTAAAAAGTGTAAGAGAGAGCCCTCTCACTCTCTTTCCTCCAGCCAAATTGAGTAGTTGGGAACCTTCTTTTCTTTTGCCTTTACTTTCTTTCCCACATAGCACTAGCAGCGAATTAACTGAGAAGCATGAGTAGGATGGAGCTGGCTCTAAGTCAGAGCTTTATGTCCTAACTGGCAGGAACAAGTCTCAGGGGCTGAGGGATGTGAAATGAGATGTGCTTGAAGGGATGAGGTTTTAACACTGAGTCATGTCTAAGCACTTAAAGGATAAGGGTTTGTAGACTTGCACATGGATAAAATGATTTTACCGTCACCATTTGGATGTCATTAGGACTTTCCTCATCTGCCCTGAAACTAAGCTGCATATTTTTAAAATATTGTGTTTACCTTGTTAATAAAATGACTGGCAGTGCCCTAATCTTGAGGGGTAATATTTTCACAGGAAAAAAAAAAGGCTTGACTGATAAAAACTTGTAATGAATGGCAAGAAGCAAGTGATTCATTCATAGAACAACCGAGCATAACTGAAGAATGGCATATGTTGAAAGACCCTTGGAGGAAGAAAATTGTCATTCATCTTTGCACGTCTTTTGATTGAAGTTACTTTAAGGATCATCTTTCATAAGGAAAACAACCTTAACATATAAACCACTTTGGCCAATGTTTATCTGAGGCAAAGCATGAGGACACAACTTAGGTGTGTATAAACAGTTAATTTCATGGGGAATTAGTCCCCATTTCAGGGATCAACAGGGCAGCAAGGTACAATGTGCTTCAAGCTGCCATTGAAACATGGAAATGTCTATGACAACAGTTTTAGTAAATTATGTAATGATTTATCTTTGTAGTAATTTTTCTGCAGTGATAAAAGTTTTTACCTGCAACAACATCCATCAACAGCTAGGGAACAGCAAAAAAGAAAAAAAAAAACAAAGTAAAAGAAGATATACTTGTGCAGGGTCCCATGAGGCTGTTTGTGTGAAGGTTTTGAAACATCCTCTTCCCCCTTTACAGGTGGAAAAATTAAGTGCATAGATTACCAATGATAGGCTGAGCACGTGGCTGTTCTGGCAGCCAAGCCTCGTGTTAGTGTCCATGACACTCCAGGTGCTAGACCTATCTCCCTGACTGAGTGAAAAGACTTCTACGTACCAAAATTTGCAGCATCTTTAGTGACATCTGCAGACTGTTGGGTTTCATAGGCTAGAATGTACTAGGAATCACCACTGTCTTCAGCTGTGAAAAATATGAGCACTGCAGAAAAAGCTGTGTGAGAAATGTCTTCCTACTTCCTCATGGGTTTTCTATGCAGGGATCTTACTGGGAGCAGGAGCATCCACGATTGCCAAGTGGCCAGAGGAAAAATCAGAAAACTCACTTTCCTTGCCCTGAAAAACCTGAGAGAAGGACTTGAGTAGAAACTGAAAGAAGAAAAATATTTAACAGTAGAATGATTTTTTTAAATGAATTTTTAACAAAAATCTTATGTTTAAAGAAAACCAGTGTCTCTTTTAAAGAAAAAATATCCCTTATTTTAATCCTTCCCCAGTAGAAAACTGCAAGAGCATCGACAACCTTTATAACAATTTTTTGGCAAAAAAGTGTATTTAAGATATAATCAATAGACAAGATTATGTCTGAAGGGACATCAATGTTAAAAGTGCATTTTCTTTCTCCACCTTTTCAGAGTAACAGAAGAAGTTGGGAATTCAGTAGCAGAGAAGATGAGAATTAAAATCAAATGCCACCTCCAGGTTTTGCCTCTAGTTACTCTTTTTTGCTTATAAGTTTGCGAACTTAGGAAGGCAAAAATCAGAAGAAAGAGTATGCAATGCATAACTTTTCTCTGCCTAGTCTCCACATTTGGGTGACTGTTACTCACTGGGTGTTCACCTGCTAGCACGTAAGGCCTCATATAATCCTAATCGCCCCATTTTATAACAAGTTTGCACTGTGTTTGTTTGTTGTGCCTATACAATAGTAATGGACTCCTGATAGGCTACCAGGACAAAGAAGTGGATTTTCTACTTCAGCCAATGCTGAGAGATAAGCTTTGCCTATGGGAATCTGCAAGTGAGCTGCAGAGCTGCAGAGAAAGAGCTGCCCTCCTCACCTGGAGGAAGGTGTTTTTTTCCTTCAAGAAAACTCTGCCAACAGTTCACAATTACCCAGTGAGGGGCTGTTCTTCACATTCTAGCTGCAAGGCTTTGACAAGAAACTGCACATGCCTTTTGCTAGCTGGGAAAGTGATAGACAATGGAACGTGAGGTTATTGTGAACTCAGCAGCTTCTGCTAGCTGAGGTGTCATGCTATAAAATCATAATGACAAATGTTTGGATGTATTTGGATGCATAGCCCTGATGCGTGTTTTATGTTGGAGTGTAGCCCGTAGGTATATTTAATGTTTTTTTCCTTTCTGAAAGTCTCTACAATTTCCAGCAATATTGTTTGCAGGAAATTCACCTGGAAATGCCCAGGTTTCCAGAATGACACTTATTTTCCTGGACAGTAATTATCCAGGAGAATATTTATCTTGTTCCTACTTACTTATGACTTTTAAGGCTAAGATACTTCTCTGGGGTCTTGGAAGTCAATCTTTCACATCCTGGCCTGTAACAGTATCTTTTAAATAGAAATGTATTGCATAAAAATAGATATAAAAGAATCAAAACAAAGTATAAAATTTACTGTATACATTTTGTATTTCAGAAAAATTTCAAATAAAATTGGGAGATGACTGGCTGCGCTTCTCAGTGATGCAGCACTTAACATGAAAAAACAAGTCAACAAGATCATCAGGGTTCTTACTTCCAGGAAGCAATCTATTTTTAATATTACAAATGCCTTCCTGTTTTTTTTTCTCCAAGATTTCTCCAGTACATATGAAATTCAAGGGTTTAAACTTTTTTTTTTTTTCCCCCTTGGCCATGGTATGCAATCAAGGAGAGAGATCAACATTTGTTTTTTATTTTAAGAAAGTCTCTGCACTATATCAACTGAGTAGGATAACATTGATAAGCTTTATGGTTCACAAATGTCACCCTTGCTCTAGCTGAAAAGCTACTGCTGCTAGAAAGCTTGTGCAATGCATGTGCTTCTAGTGTACATGGGATACATTTTCTGAGACTGAGAGTTGTCAGGATATCTACTGATCTGCAATTAGATTATCCATGTTATTATTTTTAGTTCTTATTGAATTGGAAGCAAAGTGAGCTCAGAAAGAAACCATCAAATGACTCCAACTGAGATCAGTGATAAACATTTTTTTTCCACACAACAAAACCAGGGTAAACACAGTGCAGGTTTGCTCTGATAGCAATGCTCATAATGCACCGAGAACATCCTTTTCAAATTCTTGTCCAGATGCTCCAACAGGCAGAGAGCAGGGAGTGTTTAGAGAAGCTTCAGGCTTTACGCAATCTCCGTGGCAGCTGCAGCACAGTCTGGAGGTGCCAGGGGAGCAAAGACAAGTATGGATATGAATGGCTGCATGTACGGCAGACACTCTTCTATAGGTGGCTGGTCAGAGTGTAGGGTCCTGCAAATTAGGAGGAAAATCCACTGATGAAGCCGATTGTGGACAGTGTATACCTACAAGAAAATAATATTCCTTGTTTCAGTTCCACAAGAACTTCAGCCACTAAAGCTAGGCGCTGTTGTCAGGATGCAGCTTGATCATTCCCTGATTTTGCTTTGCAAGGTGCCTTTCTCAGTGGGTGGATGCTTTAACAGTTTCTGAAAGCAGGTTAACTGATTTTGTTGAAAGTTACCCAAACATTGCACAGATCACCTTTAAAAAATAATCTTCATGTTTGGATTTGCCAGCGTATTATACTACTCCTTGGCTTTGTTGCAAATTCAGAAGCTGTAATGCTGTCCAAATGGATTTTTGAGTTCTCCACTGAGTAATGAGGTGTCTGGTTTTCAGCTTCAGTTTTTGTCAGAATCCCTCTGTCTCCAGATCTTGCATATCTTGTCTTATGACTACAGTTTGCTATTCTTATGCATTCTGTAGTCAGTAGTGAAAAGCCTACAGTTTTTTTTTACGTATCCAGACTTAACCATAAAGCTGATTTTCACACCCTCAGATCCTGTCCCTTACGCTCAGTGTCCACATCAGAAAGTGATTTGTACTTGTGATGCTCCATCCTCTTCTACCTTGTGACCATTTCTTTTTGAAAGAGAATGGTTGCTCATTACAAATGGAATTTAATTGTTTTATGGCTTTTCATGCTTTGTCATTAGTCATACCAGAACTGCTGATTCTCAGTGAGATGCAGAGCTGGAGTTACTAGGCTCATAATGATCTGCACCCATCTTCCTTGCTAGCACCTGCTTCCTTTTCTGGTGCACTACTACAACAAAAAATGTAAGTAATATGGTGAATTCCAGAGCCATTCAGAGTCATCTGGCATACATTCACCGACCTTGGTCCACAAGCTGAAGACCAGCTGAAAGCCTTTGAGTTGGTTCATTGCCAGGTTATCCTGGAAATCCTTGGTAGCTTTCTTATCCTCTATGAATACGTGACTTTGGTGGTCCCTCAGCATCTTAGGTAGAGTCATCCATTTCCCTCCCAGCCCTAAGCCCCCACACCTTTGTCTTCACTCTCAGCTGTTTCCTTGGTTTGGCCATGTTGCTGGCCGTCTTCAAGCCACATGCTGTTGGTCTGTACACAATCCAGGTGATTCAGTCTGTCTTCCAGGGGACTGTTCTGTGACATCTATAGTAGTTGTCAATGGGGCAGAGTCTAGTTGGAGGCCTGTATCTAGTGGAGTCCCCCAAGGGTCAGTGCTGAGACCGATACTATTCAATATATTCTTCAATGATTTGGATGAAGGATTAGAGTGCACTGTCAGCAAGTTTGCTGACGACACAAAGCTGGGAGGAGTGGCTGACACACCAGAAGGCTGTGCAGCCATCCAGTGAGACCTGGACAGGCTGGAGAGTTGGGTGGGGAGAAGTTTAATGAATATAACAAGGGCAAGTGTAGAGTCTTGCATCTGGGCAAGAACAACCCCAGGTACCAGTATAGGTTGGGGACTTACCTGTTGGAGAGCAGTATAGGGGAAAGGGACTTGGAGGTCCTGGTGGACAGCAGGATGACCATGAGCCAGCAATGTGGTCTTGTGGCCAAGAAAGCCAATGGCATCTGGGGTGTATCAGAAGGGGTGTGGTTAATAGGTTGAGAGAGGTTCTCCTCCCTCTCTACTCTGCCCTGGTGAGACCACATCTGGAGTACTCTATCCAGTTCTGGGCCCCTCAGTTCAAGAAGGACAGGGAACTGCTTGAGAGAGTCCAGTGCAGAGCCACAAAGATGATTAAGGGAGTGGAACATCTCCCTTATGAGGAAAGGCTGAGGGAGCTGGGTCTCTTTAGCTTGGAGAAGACTGAGGGGTGACCTTATTAATGTTTATAAATATATTAAGGGAGAGTGTCAGGAGGATGGAGCCAGGCTCTTTTCAGTGGTATCTAATGATAGGACAAGGGGCAAAGGGTATAAGCTGGAACATAGGAGGTTCCACCTAAATATGAGAAGAAACTTCTTCATGTTGAGGGTGACAGAGCACTGGAACAGGCTGCCCAGGGAGGTTGTGTAGTCTCCTTCTCTGGAGACATTTAAAGACCTCCTGGACATGTTCCTGTGCAACTTAGTTTAGGTGATCCTGTTCCAGCAGGGGGATTGAACTAGATGATCTTTCGAGGTCCCTTCCAATTCCTAACATTCCATGATTCCATGATTGTGAGAGATGCCCTGTTCACGCAGGAGCATTGACAGGCACTCCTACCTCTGTTAATCTTCCAACGAACAGACATTAGCAGATTTAACATCTTCAGGAGTGACCTAGATGATGGGACAGAGCACACACTCAGCAAGTTTGCAGGCAGTACAAGATCAGGAGGGGTGGCTGATACACCAAATCATTGTGTTGCCATGCAGAGGGACCTGGGCAGGCCAGAGAAATGGGCTGGCAGGAACCTCATCAAGTTCAACAAGGGGAAATGCAGAGTCCTGCACCTGGGAAAGAATAACTCTAGACACCAGCACAGGCTGGGGACCAAAGTGCTGGAAAGTAGTTCTGCAGAATTGGCCTTGAGGGTCCTGGCGGACACCAAGTTGAACACAAGCTAGGAATGTACCCTTGCAGCCAAGAAGTTCAACAACCTCCTGGACTGCACTGGGAAGTGTGTTTCCAGTGAGTTGAAGGGGAGACCTATCCTCTCTAGTCATCACCGATGAGACAGGTCCAAGTTTGGGGTCCCCAGTGTATGAAGGACACAGACATGATGGATTGAGTCTGGGAAAGGGCCATGAAGATGATTAAAGAACTGGAGCATCTTTCATATGAAGAAAGGCTGAGGGAGCTGGGACTCTTCATTCAGCCTGGAGAAAAGTCTCATGTATATACACACCTGATGGGAAGAACTAAAGAAGAGAAAGTAAGGCTTTTTTCAGTGGTGCCCAGTGGCAGAACCAGAAGCAATGAACACAAACTGGAACACAGAAGGTTCACTCTGAACATCAGGAAACACCTTTTTACTGTGAGGGTGACTGAGCATTGGCACAGGTTGCCCAAAGAGTCTTCACCCTTGGAGACATTCAAAACCTGACTGGACTTGACTGTGAGCAACCTATCCTGAGTAGATTGGGTGATCTCCAGAGGTCCCTGCCAGCCTTGACCATTCTGTGACTCTGTGATCTTTGCAGTATCTGAAATGGGATGATTCAGTTTCTTCCCCTTTCCATGGCTGGAAACAGACTGGAAAACAGTCATAATAATAATAAAATTGATCTGATCCTTTATTCTTGTGGGTGTCTTCTACAATAGCCTGCAAAACTTCTGATTTCCTTTGGGAAGGATTTTTTTGTTTCTTAAGTCCTTATAGGAGCTCATTTCTGCTACCAAAGGCCAAGTTTCCTTTCCTAGTGCCTCCAAATTTCTAGTCCATATGAGCCAGGTTGCTGTCCTTGCTTTTCCAAACAGGTAGTGTTGCAACTGGGCTTCCCATTTCTTCAAGAGTTTGTTGATTTTATCCATGCTTAAAAAACCATCCCAGGCAAAACCCCTTTTCTATGCTATTTTGTGAAGCTTTCAGATTCTGTTTGAAATTCTTCTGCTAAACAGCTCCTTCTTTAAATTCATATATCATGGATCAATTTCAAGATATGTGAGAGCCCCTACTGTTTGCTCATTCCTGGTTCAAGAGAATCACAAATTCTTGTTATCTTTCCACAAGAAACCAGTCACCTTTCTTGATGTCAGCTAATACTAGCTGAAACTCAGGGCTCCTCAGGAGGAGAACACCAGGGAATGGACTCAGGTAATAGATATAATCCGAGTTTCTCTCAAGAAATACATTGTCCCTTTTCCCTGTATTTTCCTAAATTCAAAAAAGAAAGAGATTAGATCTTTTATTCCGAAGTCCTTCCTCAAACATGTGATTCCCCCAGTCAACAGCTTCTGAGGGTAGTTATATGAAACTTCACTATCTATTGCTCCTGTATCTTTATTATTAGTACCTTTCAACTGCTTTTCTCCCCATACCAGCTCAAACAAGCAATGTTGGCTGACTTCATAGGATAAACACATCCATGAAGTGAGCCATGGGTGAATGCTTTGGTTAAAGCCTTCTGTGGCTTCTGTTTTGCTAGTGGCTGCTTTGACCAGACTTCCTAGAAGAGTTTGATGGCTTCTTTATGCTTTTCTTCAGTAAAAATAGACCAAATTTAGGGAAGTTATCCAACATATATTAAGGTGTACTTTAATATCGTGGATTGACCCAGATGTCACAAGCATTACTCTTCTCCAGACCTCATCTACTTGCGTAGCATCTGACAATCTTTGGAAAGACTGCACTTTCAAACAAAACGTCACTAATGACTAGGTATACAAAGCATTAATTACTAGCACAGATTCACTCCAAACCACAATGCACTAAAATATAAATTATTAAGCAATAATATGGACTCTTTTTTCCTTTTTGCCACTCAGGAACTTACACTGTAGAAGTTATCCATGGCTCTAGCTGGTTTCAAATTACTGACCCCCTATCTGCAAAGATGTAGGCACTGACCACAGCTATCTAATACAAAATACTGCTCTGCACTGGCATTTGCAAGCCAGTTTCTGTGGCTGGCAATCTCTGCCATACGCATTAATTTTTAATTCATTCACTTTCATTATCTGCAAGTAGCAATTTTTCCATTATATTTGTAAAGGTGCAGCCAAAAAAAAGTACAAAACAACAAATGGCCACTGGACAGGAAATGAATCACTCTGGCTTTGAGTGTGCTAGCTACAGATACTGCAAATATACAGAACACTTTGAAAACTTTCCAAGGACAATGCTCTGTTAAAACTATAACATGTATTCTGGGGATCTGGACGTATTATTACACAACTTTTTGAAAACAAACAACAAATGAAGCACGTAGTAAAAAACCTGTGGATGTGTTTGGATGGGAACTTTTGTTTCAAATGGACTGACATCTACTACTCTCGAACAACACTCTGGAGCTGGATCTCCATTCTCCTTTCTAGGAAGGGCTCAGCAGATTACTAAGAGTCAGGTTAACTCTTGCTAGAGAATTGTCTTTTTTTTCTGTGTGTTAGTGTCATCCCCAAAAGATGCTGCTATAACACGTTGCCAGACAGAAGTATGTTTTGTCAGAGAATATGTGACTATTTTTTTCCAAAAGAAAAAGTAAGGGGTTTCTCTATGCCTGTTGTGACACTTGACATTTTTCAGAACATTTCCTCTGGTTACTTGCCATCATATTGACAGTTTATGTAACGTCCCCGGCTTGATTTCCTTGATGGTATCTCACTTGCTCGACAGGGCTGAAGGTATATAGTTAAGATCAAAGGTTGCCTCAGAAACTTTTCAATCTCCTCTACTCTTTCATTGTAACCAGAGCAGAATATTTAAAAAAAGGCTGCAAACTGTGGGCAAAATTCAATCCTAACTCAACGTCATTGACTCAATTTAAGTGTTGGGGAATATAAGTAGTTTGAACAGGATCCACTACTTCCCAACATTTTACACCATGTCACTAATAGAGACTATGTTTATTTCATTATCTTTTTTTGGTATATGCAGAGGATTATCTAAAAATCAAATAAACTATTGCCCTTTTTTTTTTAGAGAAGTCTTCGTTGTGACTCCTATTTGAGCTGCCCAGATCTAATCTGGATAATAGGTGACTCAACCAGGGGTAAAAAACCCCAACAAAGTAAAACGTCTGTGGTTCATTTTAAAAACATCATAACAAACAATATAAAGTGTGAAAGTTCATGCAGCTTTATTTGAACAGCCTAACTCAGGCCAAGCTTGCTGTGATTTTTTTTTTTCCCCCTTCAAATTGCAGCACGAATTAGGTTTGTTATAGCTGTTGGCCTTCAGTTGGGGCTGCAGCTGGGTAAGCTCTCAAATGTGGAGCTGTTGGAGTTTGTTATTTAAAAAGAGCCAAAGGGGAGAAAAACAGTAAGTAACAGCTGTTACTTACCCAAAAGAAAATTTTAAACTAAGATATTTATAAGACACAGACATGACAGCAGGAGTAAGGAGTATGCAGGTTTGGTTGTTAGTTCAGGATATGGGACAGTGTCCTTTTCCCACTTGACTGTATGCTCCTGTGTCACATGGAGTGAGGAGCACTGTGCTACACATCCAAGGAGCCCAACACACAAACTAGCTCAGGTTCTTGGACAGATACAGCAACATTACTGTAACATCTGTTCAGCTAGCACTCATGGCTACTCAGCAGGATGCAATGAATATGATGCCCCAAGGACCTTTGATGACTTCTTTATAACCAGCCTGGCTCTACTACTGAGCTACAGGTTACTTCATCATAATGATTCCATACACGTATGGGAACCTCAAATTTCACTGAATGATATTTACATGGAGTCTGAAGCTCTGTGTATGGCTACCAGGAGGACTGATACAATCATGCAGGTGGGACATAGCATGCCACCTGCCTCGGGGTGCTGCTTGGGCACTCCCTCTCACCCACAGCATCCCCCAACACATCCTGGGTGAGCAGGGAGAGATCTGTCATGCAACAAGTTCACCTCCACACTTGCTACAAGGTCACTTCTTCTCCTGACAGTGCTTGTGCCTCAGCAGTTCCCAAAAGGGGTCCAGCACTCATATGAAGTTAGCAAGACGTGAAGAACTTACCACTCTTCCAACAGTCTGCTGTCACTGATAATTACCCTCTGTCAAACACTGTGATCAGATATACCTGATTAGATATGGCTTTGGCTTTCAGCTGCCAGTTCTTGCTATGCCTCTGGGCTTTTGTATTTTTCTCCCTGTGAAAGTAAATTCACCATATTCAAATCATGTTTCATTTTTCCATTCTCCCTCTTTCACTGCAACCTTCTTCTGCACTTCCTCCTGAACTGCAATGTCCCTTCTAAAACATGTTCACAGAAAAATGGTCCTCTGCTGCTTCTCCCTTGCATATGTCTTCAAAGTTTATACTAAACCTCTGTGGCTGCTACAGATCAGGAATAATTTTTGTGCACAAAAACTCCTGTGGTACTCTGGGGTACCGAACCATCTAAACCTAAGACAGTAAAGCAGGGTCTCTTCTTTATCTTATTTTTTAGGTTTCATTCAGCACATAGAAAAAAAGGCGTTGGCTTCAATCTGACGATGCTAGTAGGTAAATAGGCAGGTGTAAAGCTTTTAGATGTAGAGATTGTATCACGCTTCCCCTTCTGCACAGTGCTTGCTTAGTTCAGTGGAATCCTATCCTGCTTCTGTGCTCTGGCATTAGCACATACACAAAATAAAAAAAGTTAAGACTAATTAACGTGACCAACAACTCTCCATCAGCTGCTTCACATTTTTCTTCCTCAGCATTGAGACTGGGGCTTGATGCTGTAATGACAAAACTGAAGTCACAGGAGAGCTTGGGAAACTGACTAAAACACTCCAAGAAATGTAAAACTAAATACTATATCTTGAAATACAGAAATCTTGCCTGGCCCAGGAAGAAGTACTTAGTGTTTGTGCTGTTAATTCTCTGCTTCCTCCAGCCCACATCAAACTCAGCAACATTTCTTCAGCATAACCTCACCTCTTCATTTCCACACTCAGGACAAACATCTATGTTTCTCTTCATCTTTTAGTCTTCATTTGTTCATTTTTTATACCCCATCTGTTAAAGGAACTCTATTTCTCAGGAACTTTCTTCAAACTCATCAGTTTCCTGCTTCTTCTGTTGCTATTCTTTGTTGCTTCTGTCTTCTGTTGCTTCACTCCAACTAGTTTTGTTCCCACTTCTTCCCAGACTGATTTGGTTCTTGGTTGATATATCTCTAGCCTTGCCCACCACCCCAGTCATGATCACCTGGGGGAAGGCAGGGCCTCACACAGCTGGGCCAGGTTCTGTCTGTGGGGCTCAAAACCACTTGGGGAACAAAACTTTTTGGGTTGTGACTCATCCATAGGTCAATTCCACTCAGGTCACACAGCCCGGGCCCCAGCCCTTCAGTGTTGTGTATAAGACTGTAATCATTATTTTAGAAGGAAAGGACTGGATATTTATTAGCTGATATTACCAGCCGGGATTTCCCTGCTGATAATGAAAAGAAAGGAGATGGAAGGTGGATAGAAAGTGACAAATATGAAGAAATAGCTACTAAAGGGGAATCACCTGACATGAAGAAAGGGCACTAAGTCATGCTATATCTCTTCTGTGCTTAAATCCAAGTATATGATGCCGAACATGGAGTTGAGTATGTATACCCAAATATGCATACTTATATACCTGAAGGAGACTCCAGAGGAGTCACAACAATCTCATACCACTGCACACCCTGATGTCCTGGCTAGCTTTGTGCAGTCTCCAGAGCCTTCTGCCCTCTCAGAAACCTCTTCACTCAGATTACTCCTGGACTTTTATTACACATTTCTTCACCCTGATTCACAGCATCAAAACTCTTTTTAATTAAGCCATATCTAACAGATCATTGCAGAATACGACAGATAACAGGCACAAAACTAAGAGAAGCTTTACCTGGATATAGTAATCATAGAGATTTTAAACTTCCCAGTCTGAAGAAACATTTCTCTCTCAACCAGATGTCCGAGTGCAATGAGAAAACTTTTATTTGTAAATCACAATGTAAATAACAAATTCAGATATCACACAAGCATATCATTCATGTTATTGGAAAGTATTTACATTAGGATCTTTAATGAGCTCCTAAAAAATAAGCCTGTGAAAATGAGACAATAGAGATTTGATATGGTGCACAAAGACAAAGAAAGAACGGCAAAAAAGGAAGGTGACCTCCCATAGTAGTGGTAGTTTGGACTGATTGATAAAGGTGTAGCTCCTTACCAGGAGACCAACAAAAATACAGGAAGACAATTGAAAAGTGACAAAAATACAAGGAAGTTTTTAGGGGCTTAATATAACATGCTAAGATGAGAAGGGCTGTCTCTGTGCCAAGAGAATCCAAATACTTCCAAACCAAAATGCAGTTAGTTAGAAGAGACTCAGATGAAAAGTAAAATCACTGAACATGGTTTGGTTCTAACTCAAACCAGGATGCCTTCATGCTGATGGTTTTATGAGCGCTAATGTTTTACAAAAGAACCTAGAAAGCTCTGATTTCAGTTGATCTCCTTCTACCTCTCTTATATAAGTAAAAGCATCTGAAAAAAATAAAAAGCATATAATTTTTCACAATGAACATGTAAATAAACATTGCTTGTTTAAAAATTTTCTATCATAGCCAGGTTATTAAAATTGCCCAAACTCAAACTGCATTCAGTTCTCCTAGTGTTCTTGTACCATACCAGCTCACTTCTTGCTCACTGTCCTTCTGTAAAACTGGTCATACATGATACTACATTTGTGAGTCTTACTAAAATGCTTCATTCTGCCATTACTATATGGACTGTGTTATAAGATCCAAGCCATTAGTGCACCTCAACTCAGGTAGAACTAAGCAGAAGTGGATCACCTGTGAAAATAGAAAAAGAAAACAAAGAAGAAAAAATGCAAGTTGATAATGCTTGATGATCAAATTATTATCTAAATTAAGTCAACAGTTAAAACTTATTTTCTCTTGCATGTTAACTACTTTAGTTTATACTGTAGATATAGCAATGTGGTGTATACTTTTATGCAGTGCATTCAATAACCTTCAACAAAATATTCTAAAGGCTATTCTGAAGTATGAAGCACATTTAATCAAAATACTTTAGTGTAATTAATCTATGAGAGAAAATCTGCGGTTGCAGTGATGCTGCTCCTTAATAAAGAGAGACTAGAAGCATTCTCACCACCTTGGTGTCTGATTGCTACTTTAATTTTCGCAAGAAAAAGGAAGCATGTCCAGCAAGACACGCTTTCCTCGGGGTTGCAGAGCCATCTAGTGTCAGAAGGGCAGGGTTTCCGCATACATAATTTATTTCCATTTACTCTTAAATCCCCAAACGTTCCCTCTTTCCATACTTTAAATATTTTATCACCATTTCACAGGCTCTTTTTTGTCCTTCCTTTTTTCCTTGCTTTTCTTTTCCATCTTTGGAAATCTTCAGGCACAGAAGGGCTGCCTGACCACACTGTCTGCCCCATACCCACATGCAAATGATTGTAGGTCCAACTTTCTCTATTTGTTTCTTCCCTAGGATAGAAGCTACGGAGATGGAGCTAAGCAAAGATCCTTTTCTTTGTCCAACCCTCTGCAATACCTAAAGGGTCAATTATACCTAGGCTAGGCCTAAAAGATGTTGGTCTATCCTGTCCCTAAAAATATCCAGAACAACCCCATTCTAAGGTAGGAATTTCATATTCTTCCTGGCCAGCCTTTCCCTTGTGGTTACTTATTTTCACTTGGGCAATTTGCCCTCAACTCTAGGTTCAGCTTGTTTCTTGCAAATTTAGATGGCTTCTTTTTATCCTGCCTTGGCAAAAAGAGAGACATTTGACCTTTGCTGTCTTTATTGTAACATTGGTGGATGTGCCTTCTCCATTTCTTTTTTTTTTTTTCTGTACGAAGCAAGTGTAAATCCTACAGTCTTTCTCAACCAGTGGGGTCTGTGGAACCTATTTGTCAAGTTTTCTGCTCTCCCCTGAGCTGTCTTTTTGCCTAGCCCTTTCTCCAAGAGCTATGACAGAGCTGGATGCTGCTTCAGCCAAGACTGTAATTAATTGAGTTAAAAAGAATGAGAAGTTTTGAGCTAGAAAGCATCCCTATTTCAAAACCAGGGAAGCCAGCATGACATTTGGCTACTGGTGATGTGTTTCATTTGTGTATGTGGTGGTATATGTTATCCAATATGACTGATATGCAAAAGATATGCAGTTCTATCCTAAACAAGACAGGACCTCAAAGGGATACCTTTTATACTCAACTCCAGCTACAGCGGATTTCAGTGATTCACTTTGGAAGGGACAAAGAAATAAATGACAGAGAAGCTGCCATCCAAGAACAGGTGCAAACATAAACACAGAGATTAAAAGGTCCGATGATAGAAGGGATACAGTTACCTAAACATATGAATATGATATTAGATAAGGAGAGGCATTTATCACCCTTGTCTATGTTTAGGCATCTGGAAATAAGAAGACCAACAGGATTTTGAAAGCAATCTGGCAGAAGGTGGGTACCTCAGATTTTCCCTGAGGTGGTTTATTTTTAGGCTGGTTTCCTAAGAAACAAAGTGTGTGTGAGCACACTGTCAGTCTCCCACTAATAACTTCTGAACCTGCTCTCCAGGTTTAATGGAAGCCTAGCAATCTCAAGGATATGAAATTCTCATATGTTCCATGAAAATCTGTCACTGGGTGGAGGAAAGAGACCCAAATGAGTACCTCCATGGAGATACAAGTCATTGAATGAAGTTGGCTGTTCTTGGTATGGTTTGATCTACCAACTGGGCAAGACAATATATAAATCAATGGGTGCACTCCTCTGTTAACCTACTAAAAGGAATAATTTTTTCAACAGAAATATCTTAGATTTGCTTTAGCTTTTGTTTGTGTTAGCTACCCAGCAATCAACAGTTTTGTTATTTGGAAATTGCTATTTTGGAAAAACAAACAAACAAACTTGTTTGCTTCAGCTTAAAATAAAAGATGTTTGCAAAAACCTTTGGCTCACAACAGCTTTTGGGACATTTTTATATCATGAGAATGCATATGCTTTCAGACAGACAACTGCTGCACAGACGGAACATGTTAGCAGAACATGAACATGAGAAAAATAAGGTGGTGTTTTGTGCATCTCTCCAGTGGAGGCCTCCCTCTCTTGGTGCTCTTTGGAGTGTCTGGCTGCCACAGGTCACCCCTGAGAGAGAGAAGGAAGGTACTGCAGAGGTGCCAATGACCTTGATAGTATAAGGCTATGCCAGTAATTTCCTGACAGCATCCACCAGTACTCCAGGCCTTTCCTCAGAGGCTGCAGTTTCACTGGGTTATTGGGACATAAGAAATCTGTCTTACAGCTTTTTTTGTGGATTCTTGACATTTCTGGCTAGAGTGAGGTACTGAAGATATTGTTATACCCTCCCATGCTTTTTTCCTTCATTTAAGCTTAACCTATTGCTGACGAAAGATCAGAAAGCAAATTTTAAGATCAGAAAACAAGGTTAAACCACAGGCTATTATCTGTAAAACCCTAATGAAGAACTGCTTGCAATTCCTGGAAAACAAGAGTATTGATTATTACAACAATATAAGCAAACCCAATGTGTTTTCCCCCTTATTCTTGCCTATCCTTGCTGCTGTGACGTACCTGAGGAGAAATGTAATTTATCAATCTAAAATGTACATTTCTGCACATTATCTATAGCATATACACATGGAAACTCCTTGGACCTTCTTTGGGAATGAGTTCTCCATGTTTATAATGTGACTGTGCAATGCCAGATGTGTCATCTGAGCTCTCCCAACCTTCTAAAAAGATGACAGCAGGTCCTGCTCCATCCTTCTAGACACACCTACTGGGCAAACCAGTGGTTGGGAGTCCTCTGCAGCCAGCAGCACTATCAGCTCTTAGCTCACTAGCATCCCTCCACACCAGCAAAACTGAAAGCTTTTGTTGTATCCAAAGTGGAAGAGGTATTAGGATCAGCATATGAAATGTCTGCGGTGATCTGACAGTGTGGGTTATGTTCACTGTACACTCTGCCCAGCATGGATGGTGCAGGAGCTAATGGCACAGCAGGTGCCCTGGTGAACCCATTGCTGGCCAGTCCCAAATCCCTCTCTACCCCCCATCTTATCAAAGCTCAATCCTGAGTTCTCGATGGCACTTCTCACACTGCTGGAGTGTGCAGCCGCTAATCAAAGACCAATCCTTGATGAACCCTTCTAGTAACTGTCCTGTGGTCTCATGCTTCCCCCCTCTCAGTGGACTGTGTTTCATCTTCCCTTTAGCAAACTTCTTAGGCAGGTCACAGTCTTGGTATAGCTCCTCTCTTAACTGGTATTTCTTGTACGGCATCATGTCAGATGCTTCAGTGAAATGAAAACAGAGAAAATCTTCTGGGAAAATCAGCTGTCTTGTCAAAGGAAGGTACTGAGTTAGTGTGGTACTACCTGTGTTTCAATGAACCCATACTGCTTTTTCCCCTGTTTGTAGCTTGCCTTCGTGTCTTGGATTACAGTTTCCTCCCTACAAGGTGACAGCTCTTGGGAGGGAAGAGCCCTGTACTCAGATCAGAACAGCAGCAGTCATCATCCCTCTTGTAAATAATAGGGTCCTTGAGCTGGAACAAACTATGAGTGTTCCTCAGTAACTACTAGCACCTTTGGTCATAAACAGGAATTAATTCATCACAAAAAATCTACACCAGTACCATGGCCTGATAACTAGCATTGTTTCTCTATAAAATAGAGGGAGGTAGTGCTAAGGAGTCTTATTGCCACTGCTACTGAACTAAACCTTCATGTGCTGAAAAGAAATGAGTGTAAATATTTTTCTTTCCTGCAACAGTGGTTAGAGGAAGAGGTGAATGACATTTCTTTTATTCAGAAATTATCAGTGAAGGTATCAGTTAAAGCATGAGCAGTACCTGGAACAAGCCATTGAGATGATAGTGGTAACATAACCACCGTTCACACTGCCTGGTACCAAGTTCCTACGTCTGCAAAGTGACAAGGTGTGCTTGACCTGTCTGCTGTTGCTACCAGGATCTAAGAGCCTAGTCTCACTGTGATTGGTGCTAGAGTTTCCCGGGAATCATGTTCAGTTTGCAAACAAAATCTGTTCGGTCCAGTTGTGATCCCTACAGACCCACCAGCTGCAGCGAGTCAGCTTTCTTCCCCTTTTCTCACTGAGGCACATTCTCACCATTATGCAGGCAGCATTTTGCATCTCTGAGCTGGTGTAGCCAGGACAGCAATTCGTTCCTCTGGATGTGTCCCTGATGTAGGGAATTGTTTGCTTTTCTCTGCACGCAAAGGCTGGGTCATGGCCATGTGATGCAAGGAAGTCTGGTTAGGTCATATGAGATGTTCAAATGCTGTTTGACTGATGAATAAATTTTGTTTCCCATGAAAAGGAAACAATGACTGGACTATGTGCTGCAGTCTTGTGCCCTTGTTCTCCATGGGGTATTGGGTGGACAGCGGGAGAAGGGATATGGTAGCAAATCACTGCTCATTTTCAGTAAAAAGCCCAGCACATTGGATACAACATCTTTTGTCTTTCAAACAATGTCCACAGTTAATACAGGAAAATTACTGCAATACTGCAGTCCCATGCAGTGGGTGTTCCCTTCTCCCAGTACACTGGAGTGAAGTGATTGGTTCTGAATACGCATGTGTAACCAGAGCCTTGAGTCTCTCCGAATTAATAATTATTGGCTGCGATTTTCACTGCCATTTTTCTGGAGCTTTTCAGCTGCCATTCTGTAGTAAGGAGATAAACACAAGCCCTCGGAATATCTCAGAACTTTGCCACATACTGTAACATGTTTTGGATATCTCAAATAACACAAAAGTGTCCAGTGGGATAGAGCAGCGCCACAGAACTGCTGAAACTGATGAACTGGTATGAGGGACTGCCACTGCTTCTTCTACATTGCAAGCTTAAGTTGCTTGGTGAGTTTAGCACTGTCCTTCAGCATTTTTAAGCAAACAATTCGCAAGCATTTAAATAAACTTCAGTAAATACAGCAGATTAGAAGCTCTGATTTTAAAATGGTTGAGTCAGCAATCAGGGGATTGTTATGTACAGCAGAGTAATAAGAAAGGGGTGACTCTTACTTGACTTTAGGTACCTCTGAGACACATCTACATTCCAGCTTGGTGACTAAGCACCCTTTAGAGTCAGCAGAGTTAATGAAATACAGGGAGCAATTACTCTTACCTAAAGTAGTTGACTAGATTTGGCCAGATGGATTACAAGATCTCAACTTAAAAAATCTCCTCTGGCAGGGCGGACACCTAGGCAGCTAGTTCAGATGCAGGTAGATACCACTGTGGTCGATGTCTACTATTAGGCAAGATGAAATGTAGTCCAGACGTCTAGTCCCTCCTCAAGGTGACCAAGTATAACTGTTACAAGAAGAATAAAGAAGATGCTATTAACAACAAATACAGTGCCAAAGCAAGAGCTTTTCAGAAAGACCCAATTTCTCCACTGCTTACTGACAGGAATAGAAATCAGGGAGCCTGATAAAGGGCTTAAAAAGAGGAAACTAAAGGACTTGTCTAAACATCAGAGTTCAGTTATTTATAAACCACTGAGAAAATGTGCGCCTTCAGCATCTGTGTCATGGCATGCCTTCACTTCAGAGCTAGCACAGTGTGACTGACAAGTTAGCAGCATCTCCCTGAAGCAAAGCCCACTCTGAATTGTAGTGCTACCCTGGTGAGGCCCGTGTTAGGCTGGGACCAGTGGAATCTCCCTAGGCTTCCACCAGTCTGTTGATGAGGGAGGAAGTGTGCAGGAGCTGGGAAAGTCAGCCAGTGCTTGGGCAGCAGCACCTGCAACCACAGTGCAGGAACGTGGGTCTGCAAGTGGGATGGAGAAGATGCTGCCCACTGACCACACCCAAGCTCAGACATATCATCCCATGATGATATGGGATGCTTTAGGTGCTTCCCAAAACACCTGTGTGATTCCCAGGTACCAATGTGCAGAATCTTCATTAACAGTGAAGAGCAATTTAATTTTTCTCTTCATAGGGCTGTATTTTTCTTAGTTGCTTACTAATTGAAGCTCACCCTTCCTTTGCTTGCACCTTCCTTTCACGGGGCTTTCAAGCATAAGGAGGAATCCCTGCTGCCCATTCTCAAGAATCCTCTGGTTTTTTATTTCTGTCTCTGTTGATGGTGTGACTTGTATGAGTTTTAAAGTAGAGATGCTCTGTGGTCACAGGCTGACAACAAAGCTTCTTCTTTGTAAAAGAGCTGCATTTTTTTCTTAGATATTTGTCATTTGTGCCCTGCTTTAAAGAAACAGAAATTACAAGTGAATTAAATCAACCAAGGACAACAAGTTACATATATATGTGTGCATGCATATATATGTGTGTATTCTGAATCTGGAAACATTCTTCCTCCATTTCCTCTCCTGAATTTTTTACATCCTAACAGTGAATAATTAAAACATTATTAAACTGTCCATGATCATGGAACTACAGCTACTACTAGTGACCTGCATAGAATGTAGATATTTATATATATCACTTCTTTTTGTATATAACATACTTTAAGAAGTATACCTAAAGCAATGTTCAGTTCTGGCCAAATTCTGTTTTAAGAAACAAGTGGAATCAGACAGATAGCATTAGCATATTTAGTCCATTGTTTTAAACAATATCAAGAGATTTAATTAAGGAAACTCACCCCATGTTGTGAGTAACACTGTGTGACTGTAGCACAGGCAAACATACGCAATTATTTGATGAACACCGTCTCATAGGTTACTAATGTCAGATGAATAAATAATGCTATCCTGTGCTCCTGAAGCCTTGTTTATCAGTGAGGAACGTCCTTGAGTGAAATGCTAAAGAGAGCAGTTCAAAGATTTACATAGGTCAGGATATAAATCTCAGGGGAAGTAACAGATTTCTCCAAGTAAAGAAACAGGAAAGGGAAAGCCAGCAGCTTTCCTTCTTCCAAGAGGGGAAAACAGATAAAGGGTCCTGGCAGCTCCTGCCAGGTCCTCGCACCCACTGTGCTGCAGACAGTCCTGCCTTTCACAAGCTGAAGAGCAGTGGGCATTCATTATTATCAGAGAATTAACCGCTTTTCCCATTTATGTTTTTCCTTTTGCAATTATAAAAATTGGCTTGTGGGAGAAGCTAACACTTTGATTTGCTTTATCCTGCCAATAACGATCAGACAAGAGCACTAAAAAGCAGAAGCAGTGATATGTTGTGTTAGATAGGGCCTTCTCACTCAGCCCTCTGAATATCCCTTTGGTCAGTTTGTATCAACTGTCTTGCCTGTGTCTCCTCCCAGCTCCCCGTGCACCCTCAGCCGCCTCACTGGCCAGGCAGCACGAGAAGCTGAAAAGTCCTTGACTTAATACTAAGTGCTGCTCAGCAGCAACTGAAACAAGTGTGTTAGCCACACTGTTCTCTTCCTGAATCCGAAACACAGTATACCAGCTACTAGGAAGAAACTAACTCCATCCCAGCTGAAACCAGGACAGTGGATCATGGCAGATGGATCTCGCCAGAAGCCTCTGAGGCCAGTGGGCAAGAGATGGTGCGGTACTGACAACTTGAGATGCCAGAATGGATGCATTTCCTGAGAAGCCCTTCCATCTTGATGTCTGAGAACTTTCCCACATGGGACACTTCAGTAGAAATTTGATTCATATCTGTTTATAGTCAAACTCATCCCTGAAGGTAGATGTATGTTAAAAGCCAAAAAAGCTTTGGTTGGCAGGGAGGGTTTCTATTGCAATAGGGAAATGTTGACCCTTTCCTGGTCTAGTTGATCTTCTTCTGATGAAATGTGTGGAAGGAAAAAGGAGGCCCCACCCCTCCCTAGCACATTAATGTTCTCAGGCTGCCAAAAAAATTGTTATCCCTTTTATAGGCCCAGAAAGGTTCAGGACTACAGCAAAAAAAAAAAAAAAAGACTGCAGTGCTCACAGCAAAGCTTGGTGGGACTTTAATTGCCATAATGAAAGTTCATCTCCCAAACTTTTCTCCCCAGTCGGTATACAGTTGGACTTAGGATGCACTTCTAAAACACCTCACTTTCCCCCTACACAAAATGGGAGGGCAGGTGCCTAGGTCTGGGCTTAGGTCAGAGTCTGAAGAGCAACATTTGCTCTGCAGGGGAGTCTCTGCTGCCTCATCTCCAGAGCAGAGAGCAGCTTGGCTGGTCACCGTGCTGTGATCCTGCCTCGCTCTCCACCCTGCAGATAGACCATAGCCATTCCCCTGCTCTTCCCCAAAGTCACATAGAGTCTGTACTCTGACTTCCAGCTCACTCTCTTCTGCTTGCTTTCAGTGCCATGTGTGCTGCAGTCTCTCCTCATTCTTGTGAATCCCATGTACACTGCGTCTTTGTGGCAAACACAATGCGGGGCGGTCCTCCTCAGTTAATAACCAGGAGATGTTCAAGCCCTCAGCTCCTCAAAGCACAATGAGGAGTTTCTTAGGTGCTTTCCAATGTTTCATTGCAAGTTCATGAAAACTGTCCCAAGAGCTTACTTATGCCCTTGTGTGTTTCAGAGGCTGCAGGCAGGGGGATTTTGCAGAACCTCCTTTCATACAAGCTCTTGCCACAGAGAGGCAGCCTCTGCCAGTAAGACAGAAACAAAACTGTGAAAGAAAAAGAGGAGCTTTGTAGGAAGCATCAGCAAAGGGAAAAATAGAAGCAGTATAGTGGGGGTGTGAGGCTGTGCCTGACATACTCCTGAAGAGCCCCTGCACATTTCACTGTGGATGAAGGCAGCACTTTTTTACATACAATATCAAGGTTAAGTTTTCCTAACCTGTGAAGACAAAAAGAAGTTTTATCTGGTGTGAAATGACAGCAATGTCTTTGCAGTAGCTAGTTCTCAGGACTGAGGCAGCAGTGGTACCTATTCTGATGGTTTCTGTGTCCTCACTGAACAACTCAGGACATTCCTGAGCCCACCTTTTGCATTCAAGGGACCTTGTCAGTGGAGACCATTCTGTTCTAGCACAGTGGGCAGTCTAAAGAGAGCATGAACAATAATTTACAGCACTTAGGAATTTTCTAAAACCAGGAAAATAATATAGAAATGTTGTCGCTTATGTAAAAAGGCCAAGTTGAGGACTTGGTTTTTTTTCTAACTGAATATATGGACTTTCATTCCTTTTTTTTTTTTTTTTAACTGGAAACTCTGTGATACCAACATTCCTGAGGACAAAAGTCCTTAGACTTCCACCTGCAAGTCAAGGATGTTTTTCTATTAAAATCCTAATTGTATCAATGAGGTTTCTTCATTGTTTCAAAGCTACTAATAACAATTAGCATGCTGATGTTCACTGATTAAGAGAAGAAGGGAAAAAAAAAGTCTAAGGTAAATAAATCAACTTAAAAATCATCCTTTTCAGCAAACAACAGCTGCACAGGAAAAGGAAGACTGTTAGCCATCTTTCACTGATGTATTAGGCTGATCCAGTAGATGCGTTTCAAGTACTCTGTGGCTGCAAGTTAATATATCCTACAATCCACAGGAAAGAACCGTGCAGGAAAACAAAACAAAAAAAAGGCAGAACAATTGTGTGAACCAAACGCCTCATCTTAGTCTGAAAACATCTGGGCTTCTGAACGTTTCATTCATTCATTTGGTTTATTTGGTGCCAAAACTGCCCAAGCATTAGCAGCTTGTCTCAGTTAATAATAGAAAAAGCAAATGCTGGTGTAGAGGTCCTTTGCCTTTTATTTGGTAGGACTTGGACTCAGAAAACAGGAACCGCTCAGGGGCTGAGGGTATACAGAGCATGATGGGATTCAGAATGGGGGAGGATGGCTGGAACATGCAATGCTGGGATTACGGAGGGGATAAGGAATGCCAGGAGTTTTGGAAATACTGGTTTATGGAGAGCCTTAGTTCAGCACAAAGGACAGGAATGTTGGAGAAAAAAGACTACAGGGGTGAAAAATAAATGAAGAATGAAATGCAGTCTGGGATGATTTTGGCAGAAAGCTCTCAAAAAGCCAGAATTTTACCAGTCAGGATATCATAGTTTTCTACAACTACTGCCAAGCTCAGCCATGGGGCTCTGCTTTGGTGCTGAGGAGTGTCCTGTCAAGGGTTAAGCGGGGAAAGAGCAACTGCTTCATTTTACTTGGATAACACAACAAAGACTGGAAATGCAAATGCATTCAGAAAAAGCCTTTGAACAATTTTTTTCCCCCTCTCAAAGTTCTTATGTTATAGAGGTTTAAGAAAAGTCCTCACTGTTTATTGTCGAGTGTTTATTACTGCAGACGTCAGGAACGGCTGACAAGTTTACATAAAAAATTCCGGATCTTAACATTTTCCCAGTTGTTACTTTTCCTTTTCTACTGCTTCATCTTTACAGAGGAAAAGGATTAAAGTGATGTATTTTGTCGCATTTTTTCCTGTGGTGAATTAACCCTTGGCCAACAATGACAAGGAAGACAGCATAGCTACATGGAAATTAACTTGACAGCCCACAAACATGAGAGCTTGCTGTTCACTGAATTTCATTTTAATAGGTATTAACAAGGCTTTTGAGTTAAGTAAGCAAACGGAACTAGCCATGAAACTATCATTTCATTTCATAGGCCTTTTCACATGGATTAGCTATCACTCTGAAAGACCTGTGAGATTTCATTCATTTTTTTAATTCAAATTACACTGAATCTATTACAATTCCCTTTTGCTCCTAAAATGCTACAAACAAGTAAACAATATCTATTGTAGATGCTTATATTTCTTGGCACATGTCAGATTTTTAATGAGAAATCTGAGGTTAGAGTGTTGCACATCCACACTACTCTACCAAGGGTAGAGCCCGACTGTTTCCAGATCTTAAGTTAGCGGAAATCTTTATTCCACAATGATAATTTTGTTTTTTAAAAGGTCAAAGGTACATATATAAGCTTAACAAACAGCTAAGCTTGTTTTCCCTCCTCTCAAATTTTAGGCATAGTTTGTGTCTGGGCTGAACTTGAATTGACTACAAGCCTCTGGGTTGGGACACCAAGCTTGTGTTGCTCTGCAAGTTAATAAAAATTGAAGTGTCATCTCACTACAGACCGTAACGCTATCACCCTGCTCATCCTCATTCTCAATTATCTTCCTCTCCCAGAAGCAATGCGACAATTAACAGTTGGGTAAGACCAGGAGCATGCTGTGCATGTTTTATTTGAGGGTAAAAATGCTCACAGTAGCCACAGCACCAAAGAATCAAGATGAGTGGTTATAATCACGTCTAACTGAGAGCAGTATATGGGAATTCAAAATAATACTTTATACATGCTCTGTCTGAGCAAGTCTTCCAGCCAAGAGAAACCACAGAGCTTCCCAATGGGATAGTCAGGAGCTCGCTATAGGAGATCCCATGGCTGGTGATGGTGGTACCATGCTGCATGGCTCCAGATTTGCATGGAAGCACCAAGACTTGCATGCTCTGGTGATCCTGAGCAGCTTAATGGAGTTGTACCACATGGCACTTGATGTCCCCAAGAGCAACCCTCTATACGCTTCTCAAAGTATTGAGTGGATCAAGTTGGGTGATTGATGTAAAATCATTTTCCCAAGGGCTCACGATTAAATCAGCCATGCCTTAAGCCTTTTCACCTACTTTCTTGAAGTTGCTTGTTTGTATAGATATTTGTGAAGTCTTTTATTTATATGAATAAGTATTATCCACACACAAGTGAATATATTGACATATGAACAAATGTGTTCCCAGAAACAAAAGCACACTCTGGAAGTGATCATCCTGCCACCCTATACGCAATCATTTACTTGGTGAGAATGTGAGTAGAGAAACTAAATGTAAAACATGCAGGACAGCCAATAAATGTCACTAATGTGTCCCAGTCAGGAAGGAAACTAGCTATTTTTAAAGCAGGGATTTATAAATAAAGCTAAATGTAAGGCATATTCTGAAGAAGACAAGGAGGAATTGAAGATGCTCGGTAGCTGTCCTGGAGCACACAGCTTATTTACCTTCACTATTACTGGCCCAGACTCAAGTAGAGCAGAGCCTTTCTAACATCCTGTTAATATACCTTCTGCTCTTTTAGTTAATATCATCAATGTGTTAAAAAAACATTTGCAGAAATATTCAGGACAGAGCTTAGCACTTCTGCAGGCCTTTATTGCAGGCTTCTGACACTATCATCAACGAGGTTAAAAGTGGAGTTTTCTACATTTGTCACACACTTACATGCATAGATGCTCACCTTGTCTTGTGGCACACATAAATCTGAGCGTGGTGCTTCACATGTTGGGCCAAGACAGCATCTCTCCCCTTTCTTTTCTCTTTTCAAGAATTCAAAAAGACCCAAATGGGTTAAATTCTCTTAGCAAAATCCCAATGTGAGCGCTTGTGCCTTACTGCTCATTCAACACTCTCAAGTCTCCATCAGTACCTTCACTGGAGGATCTTGCTGCGCAGCTCCTGTAAGAAGAATGTCCCACAGGGAGGTACATGAATAGGATCCTTGGATGGGGGTGTTGTCTGAAAGTCAGGGAGCCAAGAAGCTCAGTGCCTAGAAAAGTCTGTATTTTTTTGCTAAAGAACAGAAATGTAAAGATTGTATTAATATCTTGTATTTAACATCTGTGATCTCAGCAAACAGGAGGAGAAGGTTGTCATGAAGAAAACAGCAATGCTTGCTACTCAAAGGTTTCTATTTCAAATATTTTAAAAAATATTTCTTGTGTTATTTGCAAAGTTTTATACTAATGAAAACATGCATTGCAATATTTATTAAGATACAGCATCTCCCCCTTGGCTCCCTCTCTCAGTCTGGCTCAAAACTATTATATCAGCTTTGGGGGGTTGGTGTACAACAAACAGCCTAGAGGCTTAATTTTGTGCAGCACTCCTCAAAAAGCTACGACTGCAAGCTGTGTTTCAGCAGAGAATGAGGTTGAAATGTAGCAAGATATTGCTGTTTTAATGTTCCTATCACATGGGTATATAAGACATGAGAGGTAATCAGTAGCTGGTTATTAAAAAACAATTTACTCCAGTGTTCTACAGTGCAGACATCCACCATGATAAGTAATGTAAAAAATGTTAATTTGATTGTGAATCTCCTAATATATGGATTAAAACTTCTGACTTCTTTTCTTGGAGCTACAGTTCCTGGAAAAAAGAGGACTCAGAAAGGTGTTGTGGGAGCATTAAAATATTTCTGGACTCATAAAAAGGGCACAGAGGTTGTCTTCTTCATTTCCTGCTTTGAAGCCATTCTTATGATTTCACCGCCTTTATCATTAAATTTACTTACTAGTGAATTTTTTTGTTTCTCAGTCCCACCTGCATTGACTGCATGCAATAATTAGCAATTAACATGATACTTACGTTTTAGGATGATTTTTCCCATTCTTTCTAAATTTGAAGACTTGATTTTATTCTACAAATTTCAGTTCTATCCCATAGCATAAGCTTTTACTGGGTCTGTTCAAGAATTGTGTTTTTATTATGTTTTTAGTAGCTTAGAAGACTTGAATTTCAGTGAGTTTAGGGATGTTATTTTCCATTGTGGGAGTCCACCTTCACTGAACAAGTTTTGAGAGAGTCTAGAGGAAGAGAGGAAAAGTTTGCTCTCCTTACCAAAAAGACATGATGTCCCTCCAGAAGACAAATTGCCTTTATACTTTGAAATGATGGCTTACTTTCATGCATACAACCCCGCCATGTTTAAATGGCATTATTAAGATGACAAACTCATGCATGCAAGAGGTCAAAAATGCCAGAATTATAACAACTTATCTTCTGGGGGGAGTTCTTTGTGCATTGTGCTGTCGACTCTGTGGATAGGATTGTGTGCTACTTCTCTGTAGATTCTACATCTTGCCTAGCAAGTTGCTTTCACATGACTCAAATACATCTGATCTAATTATAAATACTGGAATAGAGCAGGCAAATCTTCTCTCTTTTTTTCTACAGTGCAGTGGACATCCATTTTCATTATTGCTGCAAATATCCAATGATACTAAACCATTGTATCTCTCCTACAAGTCCACAGAGCACCATGGAGGAACCTTTTACTGTGAAATTACAGGTATCTATTTAACACCAAGAAGCACATTTGTCATTCTAAGAGCTGGATTATATGAAGGTAAGTGAAACTTCTTTCAAAGCTATTCTAGATTCACATTGGTGAGAGTCTGGGGAGAGGCAAGCCTCAGCTACAGGCTCCTTCAAGGCATTTCTGCACCCTCAAGGCTCCTTGGACTCATGTCCTCCATAACTGTCTCCGTTAGACAAGTAAAAGGCACCATAGCTAAGGAACAGGCACCATAGCCAGTGACGCAAGAACTTCTTCCCTTGTGCCCCCCACACATCATCAACCTGGCAACTGTGTAAAGACTGATGCTGCAGGGGGTTCAGCGGACACACATGTTATTTTTCTCCCCAAAAGCAGTCTCAGACTGATCTTCAGCCTGAAAATCAAACTCAAAACAAACAGGTTAATGCATAAATGGCAGGAAGCCCATTTAAAGTCACTCTGAAATGTAGTGAGCCGACCACCTCTGGATTGCATGGGCTGTACTGCTGCATGTGCACACTGGTTCTTAACTGTGCTTCTTCACAGAGGACTTTTTGCTTAGCTCTGTTAAATGGCAAACAAATGCCAAATGAAAGATCATTGCAAAAGGTACCAAAACAAAGCTACTTTCCAAATTCCTTGTGATTAGGACAAGAAATATCAACAAAGGAACCGAGGTTAAACTTTATTCCTTATAGTCTACTCATAGTGAGGTACTGCAGTACAAATGTGGAGGCTGTGAAAATGCCGCCCTGGAGGGTTTTAAGGACAGGTTAGCAAATATCTCCCAGAAATGGATTAGGAAGCACAGATCCTGCATGTGGCTAGAAGAACAGACTGGATGAGCTCTCAGTATTTTCTTTCAGCATTCAATTCTACAGCCCATTGCACACCAGAAGTGGGGCTGCTGTCCCAGTGCAAAGGGGATTCCCAGAGAATCCCATATCAGCACTGTGATGAGTCTTCTACATCCCATGTTGAGCAGCCTGCTCTGTGCAGTCCCTAGCACTTGCCACTGTTTCTCACCATCACTGAGCCATCAGAGAGAAGAGCATGGCCACCACCCCCAGGGAGAGAGGCTGTGTTGGTGTGGCAGCCCAGCTACAGCAAAGCCTTCGTTTGCTGCATCATAAGGAGCCACTCTAGCAAAGCCATTTCAGGAGAATCTTCATCCTCAGCCCCTCAGTGGCTGCAGACACCTCTCCCTGGTGGAACCATGCTAGCTTTCTTCTTCAAGGCTTGTGCAACTGTGGCGGCACACCAAACAGCTGATAGCCAGCTACGTTGCACTCTAATGTGTTCAAGTGCATCCACCACCCACTGCTCTGCACTGACTTGACTGAGTCACCAATATTAGAAACTCACACCTTGGAAGAGCAAGAGAAGTCCATCTCACTTTTCCTGCAAACCAGACTGATTGTCCACAAGGAAGAACAAACAAAATTCTCTTTCAGGGACTGAATTTTAATCCTTCCTCCATCATACACCAGCCTCGCTACAGCCATTGCAATAGTCAGTTGCAAGGAGGTGTAAAAGCTTTAGCTTAACTACTGCATCATCCTAACAGTAGACACCAGTGGAAAAGAATAGCCACATTCTTTTTTAACTCTTTTAAAATCTCATTTGAAGATTTTAAATCTCAACAGAAAGAAACAGTGTGAGTGTGGCTCACACTGTCTTGAGGGGACAAATGAGCTTAGACAACTCAGAAGCAAGAGCAGAAGATGGGGAGTTACCAAGCAGGACAGCTTGATGCCAAGAGTGAGCAGGGAGATGATGTGCCACCAGCTTCATCTGAATATTCAGGAAAGTTAGTTAAACGGTGACACCTTGTCCTGGCATATGTCCCTCTCCTCTCCTGTAAAACAAACCCTGGCACACAGCACATGTCGTGTCACTTGCCTTTTTTCTTTCAGAGGAAGAGTGAAAAAATTCTGCACATTTGTGAGACATCTGCATTTAAATCCACAATAGCAGGGAATGTAGATGACAGTGACCTTAAAAAAATAAATCCCAGGGTGTATTTTCACAGATGCTTTGTACACTGCCCTTGCTAGATTGGGGAGTCTTAAGACCACAGTCACATGGATTAGGGCAGAAGCACTGCACAGACTGAAGGTATCTGCCACACAAAAAAAATCTGCCAGGCAAAGATTTCTGGATTAAGATGTGTAAAAGCTAGCAGTAGCTGAGATGGCAGAGATTTAATATTGCTCCTAAAACTGCCTATGTGAGTTTCCTGGCTGTTCACGGCCTGCAGAAAATGCTTTCTTGGACCATGCTGTTGCTTGTGAATCAGCAGATAACATCTGTGAGAGAATTTGTGAGGGGAGCCGTGTAAAAGTGGGATGTGTTTGGGAAGCTGTGGAGCGAAATGTCAGCAGAGTAAGTGCAGCAGGAGTGGATGTAGGAATGGGCTGTGCCAGTCCAAGCAGGACACAGGGAGGCTGGCAGAGGAGCCAGACTCCTTTTCAGAAACAACTGTGAGGTGCAGGTCTTGGTGGGGCAGAACAACTGCTTTGTTAGTGCGAAGCGAGGGCTGTGGGGAGCATAACAGCTTTAGGGGAGCTCACCCAGAGCTGAGTCCCCTTTTCCCCCTGTCCACTGCATTCACTTGCAGTCCTGGAAAGTGCTTGGCAGTGCTGTGTTCCCCCTCACTGAGCTCACCTGGGAGGAGCCCAGGCAGTAGCCAAAAACACCTGTAAAATTCTCCCTAACATCCTCCATGCCCATGCACGCCCCTTGACACTGCTCAAGATGCCTGGGTGGCCTGTGTGGTGGATTGACCCTGCACGAGACAGTTGGTCATGGAGCAGTGACTGGAGCCTGCTAGCTCTGCAGCAGTGGCACCTGAACCAGTGTAGCCACCATTAGCAAAGAAGTCTGAACTCAGAAGCAAAGAGTGTGTTTTCCAAGATTTTTTGACACTAAGTGGTCTGCCTTCCAGATGACAATGTTAGTCAACGTAGCAGGGACTGTGTGTTAGCTGGCTTCAAACCAAAGGTTTTTCTTGTGAATTACAGATGAAACCAGAAAATCTGATGAGAAAGAAAGGCTCTTCAAAGCTCAAGGGTCATGTCGCTGGCTTGATGGAGAAGCAGGTTCTTCTCTAGTAGTAGGCAACTATTATTCTGTGGAGTACAGATTTTCTGAAACATTACAAAATATTTTCATAAATCAGAGAGATCTAAAACCTCACATCAGAGACAGTGGGTTCAGGCTTCCCCTAGAAACTTATCCCTCTGGCTCTTTATCCTGGCCAAATCCAGGCTGAGGAAGTGTCCACATTAATCCACCTAAGAGAGCAAACATCTCGTGAGAGCAGATGACCTTACAAGAATGTACGATGGCAGAAACTTGACATAGATGCCTGAACTTGCAAGGCATTTGTCATTTTGAACTGACACACTGGGACAAGAGTTCCTAACATCCTCGGGATCCCCAAGCCTTGTTTTTTATTTGCTCTTCAACCAGATCAGAGGAATTGAAGTAAATGTTTTGCAGTATTTGTTTTCAAGTCTGTGAGCTGACTTGGAGAAAGCAGGACCTTTTCATCTCTACAGTAGCCACTTCCCAATGGAAGTAGAAGGGAATTACTTCTAAGGTAAACAAATAATTGTTTTCGGCTAGTTAATGACGAAAAGAAATTGTATATGAGAATTTGTATCGTGAACCCCCCCTGTTAAATATAGAGAGAGAATGGTTGCAGAGCATGACTCCAGGATGGGACAGTGATATAGCATTATCCCTGTTTCCCTTCTATTACAGCTTTAAAAATGATTTACAAACTGCATCTCAAGACAGGTCAAGATGAACGGTCTCATGGAGCCAGAGATAAGCACCATGTTTTATCACAGCAAATTCCTTCTGTCTCCTGCCTGACTCAAATAGATGTAATCTAGACCGGAGGCTTAATGTTCATGTACCTTTTGATATCTTTCTGATTGTGTAAAGAGACCACAAATGGTGCATAAGTATAATTTATACATACTGTAAACTCACTTTTCATTGCCCCTGTGGAGGCTTGCTAGCTATGAGACTCAGGCCCAGAAAGTTCACATTAATTCAGTCATTTGTTGTTTCTTCAAAGTGTAAAATGGCTGTTGTACAGATGAAATTCCCAGTGGCAGCACCATAGCTTGTCAAGGGGAGACAAATAAAGCATTCAGTGTTCAGAAAATACCAGGGACCAGTGAATCTGCTGATCTCTCCAGCATCCATCAAGAAAAGTCTTCTCAGAGAAAAAGCGTCTGTGCTTGAGAGTTCTCATATATCTGACAGCCCAGGAGGTGACTCATACACTGAGGGGCTAGTGTAGAGTCAAGCTGGCCAACTTTGGTCAAAACCAGATCTGAGAGCAGAAATGAGTGGGAAGAAAGAGAGATAGCCCTGTTGCTACAGTCACATCACATGATCCAAGCCCAGGATGGGGCCAAGACAGCAGGGAGGCTGCCATTGCTTTCTTGGCCTCCTCATAGAAAATCTGGCCTTCCAGACATTTTGATTTACTTGATCAGAAAGAGCAGTCAGTGCCATTGGGCTGCACAAACGTCTGAGTATGCACAACCAAGGGATCAGTAGTGGGCAAAGGCAGGTGGTAACTGCCTCCACCCCACAACTGCTCTGCCAAGCTGTGCCCCAAGAATCATGGCATTTGATGGCTCAGTGTTAGTAGAGCTAGGATCCTCTTTGCACTTGCTGTACCCCAACTTCTGTTACCTGAAGCAGGGAGGAGGAGGTCCGTGAGGAAGGGACTCAAGTGGTCAGCACAGAGTAAGGAAGCCTTCTGGGGTCTGATACTGCGCCCCTTAGAGCATTCATCACACAATCCTTACTCCTTTGCATCAAAAATATTGTTCATCATTAAAAGCACTTCTTAAAGGCATGCAGGCTAACTCTGTTGTTTAACAGTAGATAGTAGCAATGCATAGATAACTTCTATTTATTTTCTTGATCTTACATAAAGCCATGAATATCTGTTTACGTTCAGGATTTCTAAGTAACGCGCCTCTCATGTGTGCCTGATTTTTAATGATCTCTTGAATAATTCATTCTAAAAGCCTCTTTATTTTCTTCTCTCCAGTTTAATTAACCTCTTGATGCAGGATTTTACCATAAAAGCATAATGCATTTTGCATTAGCGTGTAACTCGTGCTGGAAGAATCTGAGTACAGTCACTAAAGAGTTAATAGCAGGTTCTGACTTAATGCCATTTTATTATAGATGATGAATAATAACAGAACATTTTCTTTGTATGCCTGAGTGCTACCTTAGGATACCTAGAAAGGAGTATTCCTTCCCAATTCTATTGGCCAGACCCTAGCAAACAGCTCCCTCTTCACAATGAGGCAAGGACAGCATCCTGCATTAGTTTTCTATGGAGTTCTTCCCAACTTTCCTAAAAGGCTGAAGAAGGCTCCCAAATCCAGATGACCTCTGGAGGTCTTCCTAAAATGTTCTATGATTCTGATTCTATGTATGCTGGTCCTCTGCCAGAGCCTCAGGTGACAAAAATTATGAGGGATGCAATTGTGATGTCAGGAGGCTCTTGACTGGTACATGCTCTTGGGTTCTCAGGTAGAGCCTTTTTGGGTTCCTATCAATGGACCCTACTGACCATCCCATCCAAAGACCTGGACTTCATCAGCAGTAAAGAGCATTTCTCTTTTGTGCTATGAGTTGTCAGTGATTATCAATAACTGTGTGATCTAAAGCTCCTTTTTAAAGGAGCTAGACTGCTATCTGCAATGAGAAATATTTTTTGCTTTGCAAATGAAAATTTTGTAACATCATAGTGGACAAGTCTTTATGAGCTATCTTTGTATTACCAATATGTCTTCTGTTCCAGGGTTTCTAACTGCCCTGTGAGTGCCTGCAAATTCACCTGCCAAGTTTCACAAAGTTTGGAGATATTATTCTTTCTCTTACAGAGTTTAAGAAATGTTGATACAGATAAATTAATAAAATTGTCCCCAGTTCTGTCACCTGGATGAGGACACCACAGGGAACCTTTGTTTGCTGATCCCACTGTAGTGCTTTAACTGCAAAACCAGCTGTGCTGCAGAATCTCCCCTGTGCTCATACACTCAGCATGTGCAGGGGCAGCTCACATCTACAGCTACTTCAGAGGCAGAGGACCCTTCTGATGCCTTCTGCCATTTATCCCATCTTTGGGCAAGTTTCTGTGTCTCTTAGTACAGTCGTACTTGACCAAGTCTTACTTGGGTCCCCTTAGTGCAATATATTTGCACTGGACTAGCTGAGCACCGCTTTGATCCTGTGGTGAGGGATGCCATGGGGCCACGTCAGGCTGTGCTGGGCCAGAACCCAGAAGATGTGCAAGAGGTCGCAGCAGCAAGGAGTCATGTTTTTCCCTGGGTTTGTGAAAGATAACCTACCATTAGATAAAAGCCCATTCCTGAAGATTAGAGAACGACTCCCAAAATAGGCAAATGATTAAGCCCCAGCTGGTTTGGTCTGAACTAATTAAGGCTGAGTCTTGGGTTGGGGAAAAGTGACATGGGATTTAAATCAGCCCCGCACCATTCCAGAAATAGATTCTCTCATGCTGGTGTTCCCCCCTGTAACTATTGCCTAGGTTCAGATTGTCAAAACACGCAGTGGCGGTTATTCGCTGTTAATTATTTGATCCTTTCTTAAGATCCTCTTGTGCAACTGCTCCGTTATGCAATTAAGCAGCGGCAGGTTGCCACACGCCAGGCAGGGTACAAGGAAGCTGGCTGTACCTTAGATAAGCAAGCGGGGGTTGGGGCGNTCAGCTTCCTGAGCATCTGCGGCTCATGGGACGGGCAGGCCTCACAGCCTGCCCAGCAAGGGCCTTTGGCTTCCTTTCCACTTAGATTAAAATACAATAAACAACCTACATTTTGCAACAGTGCTAAACCGAAACCACCTGGGTCAGGGGGTTTCTCTTCTGCCTCCCTCCTCATGTACACACACGTGTATGCACTTAAATGCACCCTAAAGAGTGCAGCATAGCGGTGTTCCTCTCCAGGGCAGTGTATAATTTTGAGAAGAGGCAGTTCAGTTCTTACATTATTTTTCTCTGGATTCTCAGTTTGAAATCTTTTGTAATTCTCTTTATCAAACCTTTTAGACATTTATTCTTTCCTCAGCAGACAACGTGGCTCAAGCTTTAATCAGAGTCAACCACTGCCTCCATGAGAGAAGCAATGACTTTAAATTATTTTGCTTCCAATGGTTTCCGAAAACATTTGAGTGATTTGCGTCCTGGCTTTTTCTGAGCGTGAATGAAAAGTCAACACTTTTGGAGTCTTTGATATTACAGACTACAAAGTGTCCCCTGTACGACCATGGGGGCTCAGAAAAGGACAGAAATGATACTCAAGAGGCTCCATTCCCCATGATTCCAGGGATCTCAGAGAGGGGATCATAGAGGCCAGAGCTGGATGGCTTTCTGCTGCTCAGGCTCTCAGAATGGGGGTCTTTCACCTTGCCCTGGTCAGCAGTTGGCAGTGGTAACCTGTCTGGTTTGTAGCTTATTTAGTGAGAAATTCGAGGGACAGGTTTTATCTGTGAAATCTTAAGTGATGTGGTCCCTGAGCAACAGCACCCGCCTTGCTCCTCATAGGACACCTGGGCCAGCCCGGGCACCCCTGCTGAGATCCACATGTTTCACCGGGAAGGTGTTAGCACGTGGCATCTCCAATAGCTGCTTGCTTATCATGCTAATCTGCCCCAGCCTGAAGTTGTAGCTCTTAAGTCCCTGCCCTTCTGGGGAGAGAAGAGAGCCTAGCAGGAAGGGGGGTTGATTTTAGGCACGGGCATTTGTCCAAGTGTATAATGCAAGGGTTTAGTTTATTAGGGTGCCTTCATATATAGAAAGGTATTTTATTTGAATGTATTTTAATACATATCTAAATGCTTCCAGCACCTAAGATTTTTCTGAAGACTAATTTAAAAGGTTTTTTGCATTGTACATGAAGACCATCATACTGTTTCACAGAAGGGAACATACTCATGAGAATGTTATAATGTGTCTCTTGGTGTATCTCTTTATTATTTTTGGTAAGATCTTTTCTAATAATGCACATTAGTTTTTAAAAACCTAGAATCCTGTATCTGGAGCTTCAAAATGAAGCAAGCATTCAAAGACTATTTGCCTCCGGTGGCTTCAGAATGGTCCCAAGAAACAGTTCTCAGAAAAAAGAAGCCAGCAGTTTGTATTTTTTATACTTTATGTAATTTTAAAATATAAGGAGGTTAAAAATTTAAGGGGTAAACTCATTGAGTCAGATCTGTTAAAAGCTGAAGTGTGAATAGAAAACACATTTAAAATTTTTTTTCCCTGTGTAATCAAGTAAAGATTGTGCAGCCATAATTCAAGATGTTTGTGTTTTTGTCTTGTTATGAGAGGCTATTTATTCCACAACATCCTAGCGTTAGAAACTTAAGCTTAAATTCCAGCCAATTTAGTTTGTTTGATCTTGTTTGTTCCCAAGCTTCAATCTCAGCCAAGAAAGTTAGATTTCTGTGTCCTAGCAGATTATTATAGTCTAAAATTATTTGCACTAAAAGAAAACATATAGGAAATGCAGATAGCTTGTGGGCTTTGCAGATCGCTATGGAGGAAATTCCTTCAACATACAATCTGTCTGTCCAGCTGTGACTTGTTATGTGTTGAAACCTTTATATGCTAAGCATATGGTACATGGTTTAAGTCTCCTCATGCTGTGGATAGCACATCTTTGAAGACATGACTTTAAAATGTTCCTTTGCTTGGGAGACCTACCAATGCACAGCAGCACTCTTTTGTTGGACACACTGAGATGATGGTCAGCCTCCATTTTTACCAGCAAATGAACTGGGGAGGGGGACAGGCTCAAGCCCGTGCTAACATGGTTTACATGCTGCAGGGAAAGCTCTACAGCCCCAGCAGGGGCCATTTTATAGAAAACCCCAAACACTGAGCAGACCTGGTGTTTATATACCAAAAGTGTGACTTCTCAGAGGGAAAAAGACACTCAGAAAGTTTATGTTGCTGAAGAGCAAGTTTTCCTGACCAAAGCATTTCTACCAGCACATACACTGCTGTGTTGTGTATTTAAAGGTTTTCCAACTTGTTCCAACATAAACCCACTTGCTGAGTTTTGTAGCTAGGGATCAGCTTTCTAAAATCTCTAACTACCCTGTGCATCTTTTTACAGGATAGCTTTGTAATATTACAAGAAATCTCATCTAAAGAGCATAATGTAATCCTCCACCATAAATTATGTTAGTCAGTTTTCTGGAAAGCTGAATTGCCAAGGGCAAAACACTACCTCTCTGTGTCGTTTAAACTAGGGTAATAATAATACTTACCTATATCACAAGAGTGCATTTAGGATTAATTACCCCTCCTCATGCCAAGGATGAATTTATCCCATGGTGTTTGTTTCTGCCACCCATTAATGACAATTTGTATAACTAATTATCGTGAGGCCTGCCTGCCAATGTTTTCACACAGAAACACACATGCACATACTTTACATTAACTTCTTCCCAGTAGACTTTCTGGCACTAGCAGGAGTTTTGTGCAGATCATTCCCAACTAGGTCTTGCTCATGTTTTCTTTTTAAAGAAGTTTATCTGTAAAGCAATCCTAACTGATGAGTCCACAAGCAGCCTAGGCTATTTGTCCATAAGGCACAAGTATTTCCTGCCCTGCATTTTAGGTTATACTTTCAAGCATGTTTTAGAAAAGGAAGTAAAGTAGGACCCAGAGAGATCCTGCCCCAAAGCCAGGCTGCAAATGTCTTTTCCAGCTGGTGGCATTAGATTATAGCATGCAGCTCAACAAGAAGGCTGTACAGCTAGGTCACGTCAGGGCTGAGGTAACACTCACTTCCCAAAAATTAATCTGAAACCTAATTTCCATTTCCAGAAGTCATTTACAAACTGACTGAAACTGCTAATGATTAAAGGATTTGCCTCCCATAGCTTCAACAGTATAAATGCTGGCTTTGTAGGCTCGAGTGAGTCATCCTGTCACAGGGTAAGCATCCAAGACAGGTGAAACAGGCTTGCTGTCAGCTGCAGAAATAGACCATGGGGAGGAGGGTGCTTGGCCAGGATGCCTAACTTTCAGACAGCCAAATTTCACTGAAATTAATCCCCTTTTAAGATGCTTTTGAGGTGGGAATTAATTTGTAAAATCAAAACAACCCAGAACGTCAAAGGTCAATGAGCACCTCACTTGGGCTCTTTTCCCAGTTCTGAAAATGTTCTCTCTGCATCACATGAAAATCTGGTGCTCGGTGGAAAATGCCTGCCTGGCTGTATATCTGAACTTGTGAATACAATGTCCTGTATATAGCGCAGTGCACTATGCTGTTTGCATTCGTTAAATCCTTTTCCATTGGAAAATTGGCTCTCTGGCTTGGGATATGCATGACACATAGGAAGGATGTCTGTAATCGCTTACACAAATGTCCATATCCTTATGTTCTTCCTGCTCCCTCCTTACTGTCTCTCGTGCTCAACCAAACTGCATCTTAAACTGGGAAATGACAAGCTGTGAAGTATTTTCGATCAGTTAGAATTACGCTTGGGTCTTGAGTATCATAAAAGCCAGAAAAAACTGCATTTACTAAAAACTTTTCCTCTGAAAATGTATTAATAATGTATGATCATACTTTGTAGATAATGCAGTAATTGCTTGCTTGATTATGTAGCCAAAATAATAATTTTCAAAGATGTTTGATTTTTTGCCTGGTGACTACATTTTGTATCATTTTCAGAGCAACAGATGCTCATCTATTTGTTCTGGTTCAAAAACCAGCTCTAAATTGAAAGTGAATTACTGTAAACCTTCCACAGGCATCTAATTTTACTTTAAAAATACATGCAGCCTAAATGATCTTACACCAGGGGAAAATCCACACACAAAGTCCACGTTCAAAGAACTCAGCATACTGCAATTAGCATCACACCCTGCCAAAATGGACCAATTATGTACCCAGAGGATACACATTTGTGCACAGGCACACGTGCAAAAACATGTGCTATCTTTCAAATCTGGTTTTTAAATGGTAATTCTGCTTCTTTGCCCTGGTATGGCAGTATTTTATGTAAGTTTTTAAAGTATGTGCTTATTTTACTAAATAAAAGTAAATAAATAACTTAATAAAAGTTAGTAAATAGAAGTTGTGATCTTGGCTAGGCTTAAATATATTTGAAAATCGATTTGGATAATGATTTGGAAAGTAGTGGACTATACAAAACCTGATATCCAAGGTGGGACCAATCCAAATATCTATCTAGGGCTGAAAAAGTACTTTAAAAAAAGGAAAACTAAAAGCAAAATCTATTATTTTTCCCTAAAAAAAAGTGAGAAATCCAACAGTAGAAAACAGTGTTTCCCACCCCTGGTTTGATGCTGGGCTGTGAGAGCATCAAGGGGAGCATGCTGATGGTGGGCAAAGCCCACCTGGAGAGGACATCCATCCTCATACTGAGGGCCAGCAAGGTTGGTACATCACCTGGTGAAGCTGAGCCTCTCGCTACGGGCATTGTTGCCCCAAGGAGGAGGCCATCTGCAAGTCAGATTGTACCACAGGCTGTTGTTTTTTTAGGGAATTCTAACAATTCCTGCTTTGTTTTGCCAGCTACTTTTTTTAAAACAGGTAAAATGCTGTATTTCTGGGGTAGGTAGGGGTACATTATTTTCTAGTTATCTTCTTCCTTATTCAAGTGTATTTTCACCATGGCCAGGCTGAGGTAGGAGGCACTTTAGGGCTTGGAAAGAGAGCTGTGACCAGATGTGTCTGGCAGTGGAAACGGCTCCCTTATACTCAACCCCACTTACTAGATGCTCGTTTAGGGTGTTACAATTAGATGAAGTAATGTCTGAGACTAAAAGAGGGAGAATGACGTTGTTCTAGAGGTTTTTTTGTAGATAAGACATTGAAATGAAAACAGGACAACGTTGCACTGGAGAGAAAAATAGAAGAAAGAAGTGACCAACCTCGTTAGTGAAATGCTACTTAAAATGCCACTTAGAGTGGAAAAGGAGAAGGAAACACCCCAGAAGACATGGTCAGCCATGGCATGCAGACTAAAGATAAGAGCATCAAAAGAGAATCGGTGTGTGGCAGGTGGAAGAGGTTGGTGCTCAGGAATGAACATTTTTGGTGGGAGGCAAGGAGGAGCCATTCTCATCCCTGCTCCTGCATGTATGTCTCCCATCCTGGCGGCGCTGTGGTGCCTCCTCCTCGTGCTGCCTCTGCCTGGTACCCTGAGACCATGGGAGAGATTACAATAAAAATTCTAAATTCTGGGAGACAAGCTTAAAAATAAAAAAAAAAGAAAAAAAACAGGCAGTCTATGCAGTTATTAACTACCTGGTTTGAGGTGATTTTTGCAGTCATTATCTTCCTGATTTCAAATCTTGAAATATAACGAAATATGATTTAAAAAATTCCTTAAATAATCTGCCTCCAGTTTACCAGGTTGCTGTTCCCTGAACAACAGGCAGGTAGGTAGATTAGGAAAAAAAGCAGGAGCCCAGAGCTATGATACTTCTTGATTTCAGCTGGTTCCTCATACCATGCAGCACAAAATCCTACCTGCTAAAGGACCAGATGCTAATTTGTGTTGTGTCCAAGCGTTGCCTCATAAATTGAAACCTTCTTTAAACAAATGTAATGGGAACTACCTTTGTTTCAATCGGACCCTTAATGGAATGGTGCAGGCATCACTATTAGGGCTGTTTTTATTTAATATATTATTTCATTATTCATGATCTAGAATTTTACAAAGGAGTCAATTAATTACAGTTGCAGAAAAAACAAAACCGGAAGGTACATGACTATGCTGCTGCCAGTAGTTAAACAACTATTTCTTTGCCAGGAAGATTTTTTTTCTTTCCAGCAAAAATTAGCAGCTCAATTACCCCAAATTGCTCTGTCTCCTTGTCCCCAGAACAACTCCTTCAGGTGATGAAGCTGGGTGCCCTCAGCCCCATCAGACTGATGGTGATGCCTGTGCCAGGCTGCCTCAGGAGCTGGATGACTGTGATTTGATCTTGCTTGTTCAGACTGCACAGACAAAATAGTACAGAATTCATGCCTTCTGAGCCCTCAGCACATCCAGCCTGTCTACTTTTATGCTTTCTATACACTTCTTCCCACTTACTTTAAGGGCAGGCACGGAGAAGGGGAGCAGATGCGCAAGGGCTACAGGAGGGTGCTGGAAAGCATTGGTGGGGATGTAATGAGGAAGATGCTTTGGCAGGAGCCATCCTAGTAACAGTGAGCATCCTCAGAGGCAACCAGTTAGTTTAGCAAGTTGCATTTGTGGGCAGTTGGTAAAAGAGTTCTTTTGATGGACTTCTCAAAAAATACCACATATTTTTTCACGACAAAAGGCCTCTGGATGGCAGGATGAAAAATGCTGCAAAAAGGCTACAGTAATGTGAAACCTGAAGTTTTTCTTCTTGTAAAGTCTCCATGATCGGTCTGTCATGCATAGTCATGTCATAATATGCATAACATGCATAAGTCATAATGCATAGACTTAGAGCTGGCTGGCATAGCAGCCCTGTACAGCACAGTTTCTACACTTGGGGTAAAATGCTAAAGAAATTGCTTGCGAAAGAATTATATTGAGTGTGTCTGCTTGGAAGTGATAGACTTCCTGAAGCTGCACTGATGTTCAGGAATGGTCTTTTCAAGTTCAGTATATCTTAGCTGGGAGAGAGGATTTGGACATTATTAGACAGAATGAACCATATTCATATGGTGTTTATAAAATGCATTTGGTTGTTATTTCCCATTGCAGCAGATGGTACCCAAAATAAGAAATGACCTGGAACCTCATTACCAACTGCATCTAGTCTGCACAGAACTGCTTAAGGAAGTAGGAAAATATTTGACTTGTTTTCTTTTGAAGAAGACTTTGCCTACTTTCATTCTCTTAGAAAAGAAATTTTGTGGAAGATATTCATCACAAATATCCACCGTGGCATTGGTCAGGAAAGTTAGAAGAAATACCCAGCCTCATGCTGCAGGGTACCAACCATCAGTCACTGCTTTGGGTTAAGAAGACACATCCCCGCCGTCAGGCGGCTATTCTCAAGGTGCGCGTGATGGGTGACTTGTTTTCAACCTCCCCTGAAGCAGCTGATGGGACTGTTGCCCAAGACTGCAATGCTAAATGCCACCATTCATTTTCCAGGGAAACAGCTGGAGTCTCAGATGTCATTAGATAAGTATCCTGGTGTCATACAAAGTGACCATCCCTCCTTCCCATTCACAAGAGCTCTTGAGGGATGCAGAGAAAGGTAATTATCCAAAAATCTAACACTTGAGAGGGTGCCCATCTCTAACACTTCCCTGTCTTTGGTATCATGTGCTTTAGATTGCTGGAGTTGGCAGTCAAATGTGCAATCTCCCATTTTCATTAGTTTCTGCCACTGTCATGAGTTACATAGATCAAGGATGAGCACAAAGCACTGGACTGGTGTGGTGCCAAGCTCAGTGCAAAGAGCAATAGGGAGCAGCCAGGGAAGAAGCATGAACCTTTACAGCAGCTCTTGAGTCTAAAGCACCTAGTAATCTTCTGCAGCTGTGTTTGCCCATATAAAATGTCATAGAATCATAGAATATTGGGTTGGAAAAGACCTCAAGGATCATTTGGTCCAACCATTTCTTGGAAAAGCCTGGTCTAGACATGATAGCTTAGCATCCTGTCTGGCTGAATCTCAGAAGTGTCCAATGTTGGGGAATCCACCCTTTCCCTGGGGAGATTATTCCAATGGCTGATTGCTCTCTTTATGAAAAAATTTCCTTTTGTGTTCAATTGGAATCTCTGCAGGAGTAACTTGTACCCATTACCCCTTGTCTTTTACATGTGACTTCTTGTGAAAAGGAAGTCTCCAGCTTCTTGGGGTCACCCTTTAAATAATGAAACATTAGTCTTCCCCAAATCTTCTTTTCTCAAGGCTGAAAAACCAAAGTCTTTCAGCCTTTCCTCAGATGGCAAGCTTCCCAGACCTTTGATCATCTTTGTGGCCCTTCTCTGGACCCTTGTCAACCTGTCCACATCTTTTTTGCATAGCAGGAACCAAACTGAGCACAGTATTCCAAGTGCGGCCTAACAAGCACTGAGTAGAGAGGATAATGACTTCTTTATCTCTGCTGTTGATGCCCTTGTTATTACACCCCAGCATCCTGTTGGCTTTCTTTGCTGCTGCAGCAAACTGTTCACTTACATGGAGCTTGTGTCCACCAGGCCCCTTTCCACAGAGCTGGTCTCCAGCCAGGTAGATCCCAGTCTGTGTTGCACTCCTGGATTATGTTTTTCCAGGTGGAAGGCCTTACACATGTCCTTGTTGAACTTCATAAGGTTCTTGTTAGTCCACTCTTCCAGCCTATGCAGGTCTCCCTGCAGGGTGGCTCTCCCTTCTGAAGAGTCCAATTCTCCACTCAGTTTGGTATCATCAGCAAACTTCATCAGGGTACACTTGATTCCATCATATCAAATGCTCTTGCTGCTTGATCCTTCATGGTGACCACCCTGAAGGACAGTGGCTACTGTTAGCAGGGGCTGAGCCAGCAGAGCTCAGGGTGTAGGAGCCCTCATTTTCTTCCACATGCTGGGAAAGCCTTTTCCCTTCCCTCTGAGTTTAGTCCCCCTCCTGTGATCACTGTAACCTGTCTATATAAGATGCTAAGCTTTGAGGCTGAATCTCCCCATATTTTGAGTCTTTGTTTAGTGTCTAACACCACAGCTGCCATACTCTCTATGGCTCTTACAACTCATCCTTATTACAAGGCTCCTTCACTCCTGCAAATCAGGCTTTCCCTTCCATGTGAGTTTACAAAAAGTCTGCCCCCACCTCCCCACTGGGTGGAAAGACCTTCAGCTACACTGGATTTCACGGGAGGCATAGCCAGTTGCCTTAGTACTGGCTGCTTGTCTGGCTGACCAGCTGTCTGCCCCTTGCAGAGGATCCCAACTCCCCTCTTGAGGGGGCTCAGTCCAGTCCAGCCCAACTTGGCAAGTTGGCTCTGATGTCACAGAGTTTGGCTTTCCTCCCCCCTCTTCCTTCATCTTTGTGATTCATCCTACAATTTCATATTTTGATACAAATTTGCACCTAGACAAATATATATCTGTGTAATCTAAATTTAGCCTGCCACCAGAAAAATTGCTCTTTTTCATTTAAAATAACTAACTATTGGATAGTCAAACTCTTTAGTAGTTATAAGTGGAAAAAGGGCCATCCCAGAGAATACTAATGTTTCTGTGCTGGAAAGCTGTTTCCAGCCTGTTTTCTAAAACTTCTACTGAACCCCAGAGGATGTTTTTTTGTCACAGAGGAGAAACAGAACAGTTTTTGTTCAAGTTCCTTGTGCAAAGGAGCAGAGTCGTTTCCTTCTCCAGCTGATATGTTGTAGATCAGCTTTAACCATATTTGCAGGTATCGCTGTGGTTAGGTTTGTATGTAACCACAGATTACAATTCGGGTCCCAAACAATCTAGATAGCTTGTCATATGACTAACGATCTCATGGTGCAGTGCAAGTGGGGTCCATGTTTTTCTGTGCCATCTTCTTTACTTTTGCCCTGGCCACACGCAAGTATAAAACTGGAACCTCTTCATATCTGTTCTTTCATTGGAAAGAGAAGGCTTGGGCAGGCAAGCAAGGTTTGATGATACTCATCCACAGTTCTAATTTGTGCATATCAGTGGGCCTGGGTGAAAATTAGGCTCTGCTCCAGCAAGGCTTTCAGTATCAGAAGAAGAAATCTTGAAAAGACAATGAATATGCACGCGCTCTCTGGGCTGTGGCACCAGCTGTGTATTGCTCTACAAGACTCGCAGGCATCAGGCCAGAAAATATCCTTGGTGATCCTGTGATGTTATTTCTGAAGGTATTTCTCTTGTAATAGAAACAGCTTAAGATATTTCTCATGTAATATAAGTGGACTGTCCAGATACTATATGGTAAATTAAGGGGTTGAAATTCTTACTTTCTAACTGGTTAACAAGTATTTTCTTCATCATTTGTAATTACATTACTAGCAGCCCTGCACTGTACAATGAAAAATACTTTGGTCTTCTATAAGGATGCTCATTTTTCTCTCACCAGCTCTGAACTAAAAGTAAAGTGTGGTGTGTTTAGTCCTAAATAATCTGCCATGAAAAACATGACAAAACACGGTTCTCCTTCAGCCTTCCCCTTCTCTCACCTCTCTCCCTTCCAAAACTGATGTTTTAAAAGATCTTTGCTTTGAATAGAATCATAGAATCACAGAATCATAGAATCATTTAGGTTGGAAAGGGTCTCTAGGATCATCAAGTCCAACCTTTGTCCAACATTTCCCTGATCTCTAGACCATGTCTCGAAGCACCACATCTACTCATAGATCACAAGAGCAGGTCCAATCCATCATCACATGGTCATTTGCACAGGCATTTCTTGGGGCAGAGTCAACAGTGCTGGTTTGATCCCAAGTAGGTAGATCATCTATTACTTGTGATTAGAAAAGTTCTGGGGTGGTGATCAGCACACATGACCATCACACGGCCTGGGGATCCTACGTAATTGCAACAATAGCTTACAAAGAAGATTAAAAGGAAACTTGTTCCTAAAGCCGTTTAAAGGGGAGGCCAGAGGGGCTTGTGTCAAACCGCAGCGCCTGTCTCAGCAGCGGGTTTGCCTGCGGGAGGGCGCTTTCTGCAGCTGCCCTACACTAACAAACACACACAAGGAGGGAGTTGGAGCCTCCCTGCTGCTAGAGAGAGGTCTTGAGCAGTTTGCCTAAAAACAGGATCTTCCCCAATGTTGTACTGCTTGGCGTTCATAGAAAAATAAAAAATATTAAACACAGCAAGAGCTGAGGATGGTGAGGCAACCTTATTAAGGAGCAACAAAAAAATAAATTAAAAAGCAAAGAAGCATTGAAGATCATAATTTTTTCTTCTTCTTCCCAGCTCCTTGGAACAGAGGCTGTAATACACATCCTGCTGGGATTAACTGGCAGAGTAAGAAAGGCCACCTTGGAAGGAAAATCCTCTGGTTTAACTCCTACCACTCCTAGAGAAATTCCTGTCCCCTGTCAAGTGCTGGTGGCTTCTCTGCAAGGGGCTGGTGAGACATAGTGCATATGTCCTCTTTGACCCTTGAAGTGCCATATGTGGCCCCGAAAAGCTGGCTAGGGAGCTGAGGGCCGGGGCTACTGGGCATGCTTGTCCCCGTGCTGGGATCCCAGTGCTCCTGCTGCCCTGGGTCCTGCAGATGCATACCTGCAGGGGCCATGCAGCAGAGTGCAGACAGTGCAGCATGACATGCAGTTGCTGGAGGGATCTTGCAATAATATTATTATGATTTAAAATATTCTTATGTTTTCCCACTTAAGCAGCCAAAATCAGCTTGGCTCTTTTTTGCTGCGACTTTACAAGTGAAACTCAAACAACTGATGCCATTCAGAGGAGCCTGAGAAATCCTAGGAAGCCTCTGATGAGCTGGCAGTCGATGGCCAGAGGGGTTCCAGAAATGTGCTGGCCAGCTATGTCCTCTGGGCTGCTGCTGGAGCTACCTCCCTGTAACACAGGGCTCTGCTTCTGTACTGCTCCCCAACGCCAGGCTCAGGCACTCCTCAGTAATGCCCCAGGCCTCTGAAATCTCTAGTGGCTTAACCATGAACTTTTGAAATGTAACTATAATCCTGGGATTCTATTAATTTCCTTGGGGGATTTTTACCAGTACTGCTTATATTTGTATACTTTCTCCGTACCCCAAAATGCCAGAAGCAATTAAGAAAAAAGAATAAAGCTTCCAAAATGAGTTATATAACTAATTGTAGTGAAGCAACTTAATTTTATCCTAATTAGTTAGTTACATCAAGATCGTTCAAAGGATGCCGACAAACATGCTCTACAAACACTTATTTCTATTATTAAAAGAGAAGGTATTCTAAAGCATACTTAATTCCCCTCCCTTTTAGCATCTTAGTTCTCTCAGATTGAATAGTTAAAAGGTATTACACCACTGATTTTCTTCCCTTCCCTCTAAACAAATCCACTGGCAAACACTGAGATGAGTGATGACATCTCTGAAGGCCTGAGTAATGAAGGAGTAAAGCCAATGTTTCTTCCTCCACTGCTGCCAGGCTTGGCCATGTGCTGGTACCAAGTCTAAGAAGCTTACCACGCTTCTGCTGCTCTTAGCGATGCAGCAACTCAAGGCTATCCTCAGGCAAGGGGTTGTGCAACTGCTTACCACTTTTGGTGGAGCAATTGCTGTTTTTGATCTATTGTTTCTAATCCGAAGAGAAGGTTTTCCTTTGGTGCTTTGGTTCAGAAACATCCTGTCTGAGTGAGCTGACACTCAAAACATTTTGCACAAGAACTCTGGAAATTTCCAAATAATACTAGTTTCTGGAAAAACATGACAAACTAATGTTTGGTCCCAGCAAAAGCAGAAAAATGCAAACAGCTTTTGAATGAAAAATAACTGAAGGGGAAAATACAAAATGTTTTCATCTCATAAATGAGTTTGAATTGTTTTGCTCTTTTAACTCAGAAGAGGAAATGCCAAAAATAGCATCTGGGAGATTGCTATTGCCCTTTTAAAATTTTCTTTTAATGCACTGAATGGGCCAGTGGCATGAGGAATGTCTTTCACTCCTTTCATCCCCAACCCATCAGGCACCCAGGGTGGCTGCCCTGCTCAGCAGCCCTCCTCTCACCCTGAGCAGGCAAGTCGAATGTCACATGTTATTTCAGTCACCAAAATTGAGTGCTCAGATGTGCCACTAAGTCAACTTCTTTTTTGATGACCACCCAAACCCCCTGCAAGCACACATTAAGAGCAAAGCCCCCTCTGCCTGATAGTGATATTTGGACCAGCCAAAAGCACGTTTGGTATAATTCTTAGAAGTGCAGCCAGTCACTGGTGCTGGTACTACTCAAAAAATACTTATTTGGGGGAAGCCAAAGGTCATTTGCACTTTCTGCAGCTAGACATACTACTGAGGTAACTTGTACTGCACACAGATGAGTACTGATCTATAGGGGAAGCTATACACTGTGCCTTCCTGCGGGGCAACCTGATGGTTGGATAGCGTTAAATATACCACAAAAACTCTTTATCCGATGTTGCTGACATTGCTTAGCAAGGAGCGCAAGCCCAACGGGCCCTTCAGGGTCAGCTGTTTTCTACTGCCTGTCACAATCTAGCTAAAATGATTTCCAGGGCGTGGTCAGAAAAGTCACATCAATGGAGCTATCATCGTTAGCAAATCATCTTTGCTGCCTGGTTGGCAGCTGACAGATAATAGTTATTACCAAAAAAAGTGACCGATAATCAATTTATGAAATACGGACAATCTTTCAGAAAAGAGCCTCAGAGTAATTTTTGAACATAAACTTATTTGTTACAGAGTAATCTTTTAAGAAATCAGTGCTCAGGAAACATGGTAATTGAAGATCATCTGAAACCATTATTCAGTTACAGAAGTTACTGGAAATCACAAAAGACCTGCAGCGTAGATTTTCTTATTTTTGTTATAGCTTCAGTTTTAAACAAGGAGCAAAAAGGTCTGTGCAACTGCTCCTTGTTTTCTGTTGAGACTCAGACCTCCCCACAGGACAAGTAGGAAGTTTCCTAATCCATGAACAGGAAGAGGGACACATTTCACCCTCTCAGTTTCAGCCTACAGGGCAGTAGAACTAAGTAACCTGTTGTCCAGCCTCTCCAGAGATGAACAGCCTCTCCAGCTGTGAACATTTCAGTGCAGGGTGTGACTGGCTGTTCCCTGTTAGCTTGCCTGGGCACATCATGTCTCCATCTATAGGCAACTTCCTCAAAGACCTATATGGCATATGAATGTGGAGGAGAACCAGAAACAACAAAATCTGTTGGTGATGATGTGTATAATACTGGTCACTAACTCCGTGTATACTGCTGTGTTTCCATGATCTTTCTTCTCTCCCACAGAGTCTACAAGGATTTCCTTCTCTAGCTTGTAAAGAGAATGGAGAAAGAATCATTCTATAGTGATGAGTACAAGGATGGGATTTTCTTCTGATCAAGCGCATGTTACAGCTCAGATTCTCCAAAGTGTCTTTGCTGACTGCAGAATCACAGAAGGGTTGAGGTTGGAAGGCACCTCTGGAAATCATCTGGTTCAATCTCTCTGCTCAAGCAGGGCCATCTAGGCCATCAGATGGTTTTTTTTAGTATGTTCAAGGATAGAAAGTCTACCACTCCAATGGGCAACATGTGCCAGTGCTCGGTTACCTTCACAGTAAAAAAGCGCATTTCTTGATGTTCAGAGGGAACCTCCTGTGTTTCAGTTTGTCCTATGCCCATTAACTGTGGTCCTGTCACCGGGCACCACTGAAAAGAACCTGGCTCTGTTTGCTTTACACTCTCCCTTCAGACATTGAGTCCATGATGGTCAATGGTCCCAATGGTCCATGCTAGTAACATGTTGCTGGTTTCTCTCATATCTGGGTACAATAACGCTTTGAAGGACAGCTAAAATACATATTAAATACCTCCCTGACATGCTTTTCCATGTAAGATTTTGCTTAGAACAGGCACAAGAATATAATTCAAGGGGAAATGGTCCGTGTGACCATGAGCAGGAATGGAGGCAGTAATCATCGTGAGCCTTGTAATAAGAAAATAGGAGAAAGATTTTTTTTCAGAAAGCAGAGATGCTGTAGTCTAGGTTGCTTCAAAAGAGGAAACATTTCAGGAAAATAAAATTAATGACATGCTGACTGAATAAATAGATAAAATAGCTCCTTTGGCTATTGGTGGGTGGCATGGACAAGACAGGTTAAAGAATGGTTCAAAATCAGCCACAATCTTGGTATCTTCCAAAGCATTATTAGAAAATGATGACAATGCAATTGTGGCAAAGCTTGCATCTCTGGGCTCCTGACAAAACTAATTTCCTTAATTAGTTTTAATAAAAAGAGACAAGACCTGAGTGGAAGCAAAAACGGAAAAAAAAAGGGAAGCTGTTTTAAAAAGGAAACTCTGAAAGAGAGGAGCTCTTCAAGGAGGTCTGCTGACAGAACTGAAATGTTTAAGGAACAAAACAGTTGAGGGCTGCACCTCATATGACTTAGTAGGATTTTTTTGTAGGATAGTTCTAGAAACTTTTCCTTATATGCTCTGTATCTACCATTAAGCCACACACCAAACATGCTGACACAAAGCCTTATGCAGCAGAGGAACAAGTGTGAGCAGGTGAGTCACAGATTTGAAACCTGGAGTAATTAAAGCAGAGGGTGTCCCACTGAGATGCAGGGTACCTGCTCAGCAAGGGAAGCATTACATTTTCTCTTTACGAGCCCCTCCAACCCAAGCAGCACTGGGTATCTCAAGCTACCTCCCCTGCAGTGCTGCATTTGGCCAGCCCAGCACAAGATCCAGTGCCATCACACAAGAGTGTGCACCTCAATAACACTGAGATATTTTTGTTCAGTTTTAAATACTATTCATGACATATAGACTGCATCAACAGTCTAGAGGATCAGTCTTCCAGTCGCAATTTTTCCCAGAATAAAGCTGCATTCAAGTTTTCAAGTATTTGTCCCATATAATCAGAGGTAAAGGACTTCCATAACAAATAAACATTTGCAGAATGCACGCATTTGCAGAAATGTTTCAGAATGGCAAACTTGACTTCTGTGTGGCCTGACACTGAGATTTTGCTTCAACCCAAGAATTTATTATGACTTACATGAAAATATTCAGTCTTAACATAGTACACGTTGGTAGCATTTTAATACATATTTACAGATTTATTTGAACTTTTCTGAACTGCAATTCTACAACTGAGCAACATATCTATAAGTGTTTCATAAACTTTCAAACACTTACATGTTTATACATATAGTTTTTGCATATATATATATATAAAAAAATATCTTTGAGACTCAAGGACTGAGAATAGTCAAAAGGACATTATTGCTACATTTCCATATTTACAAAAACAATGCATAAACCCATTCAAAACACCAAGCCATCGCAAAATAAGTTTCAAAAATCCTCAAATTATAAAAATATAAATTTCAAGAACGAAAAAACCTAAACCTCTTTCAGCTAAGTGTCTGTAAAGTACCGAGACATCTATAATTATAGTAACTAGTTTGTCTACAGTTGCTCTGAAAGCCAACACATTACGGAAGAGCTTTTATAGCGTTAAACTGAAAATGCTCAACAACAAATATGTATAAGAGTGCCTCCAAACAACTGGATAACTTTGGAAAGGTGCAACAGCCTAAGTAAGTTCAGTGCAAATGGCTAATTTTTTACTTAACTCTGAAAGACAGACTCCTGTAACAATAAACCAAATGCACAGTCATAGAAGGAGTGTGGTATTCAACATAACCCAAAATATACTACCAGTGTGTGTATTTATAATTACCTTGCATTTGGGCAGTTAGTTACACATTTAAATTGCATGTAAACTCAATCAAAATCCTGGTAAAGTGTAAGTTATGGAGTGCTTAAGTGCATTGTAAATAAATAGGTACTTAACTAGTACTCTGCCTCTGACAAATGCTTCTCTTAATGCCTTTACTAACTTCCAGGGGACAGGAACAAAGGGAGAACTAGGAGTGTTTCCAGCAGGAAGAAAAGGGGTTAGAAGATACTTGAGCACAACCTGGGCTCAACTGATACTGACCCTAAAGCCTCATGTCTGTCAAACAAGAATGAAGGGATTCTTTCTTTTATCCTGTTTATAAATTGAGCACTTCCCAGTTAGGCTCTTCTTCGTTATGATCTCTGGATCACTACAGAAAGAGGAAACAGCTCGAGGCAGAGGAAAATAGCCCTTTCCAGTTAGCACTATCCAAGCCTGCCTGTGGGAAAGAATCACCTGGGTAGGACAAGATAAAGAAAGGGCCCCCAGGAAGGAATGTTTTGCCTCTGCTCTTGCTTAGATAAGATGATTCGTTAAACAGCCTCTCCTCCAGACACACAGTTTACTGGAAGCAACCCTCCTCTTGTATTTTGATCAACTTGGCAGGGTCCACCTATCTTTGGTGAACACTTTGGGACACAACTATTAGCAAAACAAGTACCAAAGCCCTTGGGCTCCCAAAGCAAGGGAGTGTGGGAGTGGTTCAGGCTTCATGGTGGGGGGAGACCCAGTGATGGGCAGCTCTGTCCCTGGCAGGGAATGGGCCATACCCACAGAAACCTCACAACCAGCCTGCAAGGCTGACAGCATAGGTGGAAAATAAAGATGAAGATTTAAGCTCTCTTCTCTCCTCCTCTGGCTCAAAGCCCAGAGCTCCCAGGAGGGCTTGCTGCTGTGCAGACCAACTTTAGAAGGGTGTCAGTCCCTCCACCTCTCTTGCCCAGGTACATACAGCACCCTTGCTGGCCTCCAACCTATGGTACCTGCCTGAGAAAGCTTCTCAGGCTTAGTTGGATGGTGAAAGGGGTTTGCAAAGCCATTAGCTTCATATTTGTTTATTTCTTAAATTCAGCAAAACAATATTAACTAGAAAATAACTGTATGTCTTCCAGGTACAAATCCACAGAAAGATCACTGCAGATGTGGTTTGATCTGCAGTCATCTTGTTCCACACCCTGGCTTGGGATTTCTTCTGTTTTTTTTCTTCAGATCTGGCGCTCTACTGCAAATACACACAATATAGCAAAATATATACAGCTTCAGATAACATTGCAATGATGCCTGCAACCGTGCTCAGCAGATTAAGTTTATGTGTAACAGTGTGTGGTAAAGGACAGTATTACAACATTTCAGCTACACAGTGGTAGTCGCGAGTAAAAGTCAGAGAAATTCTTGAAGTCGTCCCTGTCTCACCGCCTGCGCGATACAAACAGCTAATACGTTCTGGGCTCCTCTTCTTCCAGATGCCACTCAAACATCTTCACGTACCAGGAGAGGCTGAGTGGATGAAGCACTGCTACCCACTGAGTTAATCCTCACCGAGTGATCGGGAGCATTTTCTTGACTGGAAGGTGGAGTTGAGAAGTTTGCATAAACCTGCAGAAGCCAAAGACCAGTGTCAATACTCTGCAGACCTCTCCCTTCATGCATACTTGGAGAGCTCTCCTTTCCTAGCCTTTTCCCACTGCATGCTACACACAGCCATGGAAGGATTCCGGGTCAGGTGCTTCTTTGCAAATCTAAAGAGCCTTTCAAAAGTCTTGGGCTTAACTGCTCTCCTAAAGAATCAAGAACCTCAATCTCATTTATTAACAACACCACAGCTTCCAATTGCACTCCAAATTTCATTTGAGTTTGAAAAACACAGCTCAGGTTATTACTACGCTCCCCTAGAAACCTCACTAATCCCTTGTTGCATTCTTGCTTTTGTTTTAGTGATGCCTGCACCTGCCAAAAATATGCTACAGGATGCAATTGAACACCAGCAGCTTTCAGTTTCCTCTTTGCTCAAATTATCAGGAAGCCATGTACTTTGCGCCCAAACAAGACATCCAGAAGGTAAAAGGAAGCTTTCTTTTTAATTGAGGTTTTAAACTTACTTTTTTAAATCCCAGTAACACACAATATTATTGTGAGAGAAAATCCAAATTTTTGATTTGCCTCAAATTTTTCTTTGGGATCCTTTGTCCGGTTACTTTCTTAGAAAAAGCTTTTACTAAGAAATGGTTGGAAGAATGATGAACACAGTTTGTCACGACTTACCAATATTATATCAGTAGACCTAGGGGAGGCAAGTGAGAACGCCAAAAGTCCAACCCCTTCACCCAGAAAGCTTTTCTAATAAAACTTAAGTATACTTCACTTCTGAGGTTTTTCTCATTGGAATAGAATTTTTCACAGTTTCATAGTTTAAGATAAGATGAAATTATGCAGTACCACTGCATTTCAAAACATCAAAATAGCTGTGCCAGGTCTATTTTGAGTGAGAAATATCAATCATGCAAAGAGTCTTCTCCAGCCAGTACCTGTTTTAGGCATGGGCTTAGACAACTACTGTTTAATGGCACAACAGAGTAAATGTGAGCAGCTCAGGCATCGTTCCTGCCACCCAAAGTGTAAGTGTAAAGCTACATAAATAAGACTGGAAAATTAATGAAGGGCCCAGGCTCTTTGCTCCTCACAGCTCTTGTCTAACATCTTGCTTGAAACTGCTTTGACTCCAAAACACTGATGATCCACAACTTACCCGGGGAGCATTATCTGAAAGCTGCTGCTCTATCAGCTGTACGATTTGTTTAAATGTGGGTCTCCGTAAAGGATCAGCATCCCAGCAACTCTTCATTATGTCATACCTGCAAAGATACTGAAATTAAGTACTGCTCATGAGGAAAACCTTAGGGCTTTCATCTCACCTCCATCATTATTTGAAAGAAAAGTGTGACCCAGTCCCACAGTTTACCTTCTTTAAATAATTTTTAAGAACAGAAATAGCACTGCTAAGACCTGTGCTTGTGACAACAAAGGACTCAATACTAACAGGAGTCTCTGGACACAGTTTTCTTTGACAGCTTGCTAAGTGCTAATCCATTTACAAAACAGTGAATTAGGGATGGCTCATAAAGAAGATGAGTAGCCAGTCCTTTTGCTGTCAGAAAGAACAGCACAAATGCAAATGCTGTACAGTCTGGTGATACATCTCACTGACTGCTTTATCTGAATTAGAAATGTTTAATTATGTTCTGTGATCTGTCAATAATTTATGGACACGGAGCAGATGCCATGACAGTGATCATGTGGTACAAGGCACGAGTGTATTTCATTACTTGTAACAACACAGGCATGTATTCCGCTGGTTAAAATACATGAATTATTTAAAACATGAAAAGAACTTAAGAAAAAGACAATGAGGCAGTGCAATGAGCCTTAATGCAAAAATAGAAGCTTCCCTTCCTTTGCATCATTGCTGATATTTGGTGATTAGAGGTGCTGGTTGCTCGCTTACATTTCAGGTGGTGCACACTCAGGGCTGAACATCCTGTATCCCTCCTTAATCATTTTATAGAACTTGGAGTCCACAGGCATCCCTGGGTATGGGCTGCTTCCTGTTGAGAGAGCACATGAGCAACATGATTTCTGCATCTGCAGTAAAACCAAGGTGTAACAGAAACCCCCTGAAGTACAGATCTTGAAGGAGCTTACCTAAAGAAAAGAGCTCCCAAAGCAATATCCCATAAGACCAGACGTCACTCTCAAAGGTGTAGACACAATTGAAAATACTTTCAGGTGCCATCCACTTCACAGGAAGACGAGCCTTTCCGGGGAAAAGGGTGTAAATTAAGACAATGAACATAAGGTTTACAAAATTTACAAGATAAAATTAACCTTTCTGTTTCTTATGTGCTTTAAATACTCATTAAATCAAGAAGTAGTATCCAACCAAAAATGGAAATCTCAGCATTTTAAAGTCTCCAAATGCTGCATGGCTACTGATCCATCTTTCTGTGGGTCTACCAAACTTGTGCAGTTCCTTGCACTCTTGATTTTATGTATACTGCGCGATTCCTCCTGTCTTCTTTACAAAGGATAGCAGGAAGTCAGAGCAAAATAATTTATATGACCATGGCATGGTTCCTTATGCAAACATGCAAGTCTGCTTCTGTGGATGGGCTACCATAGGCACAGATATGAGATTCAAATAATCAGGATGCTTCAAGGCTTTAAAGAACAGTTATCTGTCTAATCTCAGCTTATCAGAAAAAAAAAAGATATTTCACATGAAAGAAATATATATTAATATATGTATTTTAGGTAGGAGTGTTGATCTGCTTGAGGGAAGGAAGGCTCTACACAGGGATCTGGACAGACTGGATCAAAGGCCTGAGGCCAATGGTATGAGGTTCAACAAGGCCAAGTGCTGGGTCTTTCACTTGGGTCACAAGAACTCCATACAACACTACAGGCTTGGGGATGAGTGGCTGGAAAGCTGCCTGGTGGAAAAGGACCTGGGGCTGTTGGTTGACAGTCAGCTGAATATGAGGCAGAGGTGTGCCCAGGTGGCCAAGAAGGCCAACAGCATCCTGGCTTGTATCAGAAATAGTGTGGACAGCAGGACTAGGGAAGTGATTGTCCCTCTGCACTCAGCACTGGTGAGGCTGCACCCCGAATACTCTGTTTGGTTTTGGGCCCCTCACTACAGGAAAGACATTGAGGTGCTGCACCGTGTCCAAAGAAGGGCAACAAAGCTGATGAGGGGTCTACAGAATAAGTCTTATGAGGAGTGGCTGAGGAAACTGGAGTCATTCAATATGGAGAACAAGAGGCTCAGGGAAGACCCCATCACTTTCTACAACCACCTGCAAGGGGGTTGTAGCAAGGTGGAGGTTGGTCACTTCTCCTAAGTAACAAGTGAGAGGACAAGAGGAAATGGCCCCAAGTTGCACCAGGGGAGGTCCACGTTGGATATTAGGAAAACCTTCTTCACAGAAAGGGTTGTCAAGCACTGGAACAGGCTATTCCTGGGGACAGATATCCCTCAGGAATGCTAACTGGAGCAAAGGAGCACAGAAAGCCTATTGATTTGCTTCCACCTTCCTCTCCCTGCTTTGCCCTTTCTTTGTCTGACAGTAGGAATCAATCAGACTTCTGTCCTAAGCATTTGTCCTGCTGTGGGAGAAACCAGACCTCTTCTTTTTAAGTGGTCTTGTAATGATGTGCCCAAAGATATATTTCAACTATACTATAGACAAGAGTCTTGATGTAGTGTAAGAAAAAGAGGCCTAACAGAAAAGGAGGTAAATGGAAAGGGAAAGAAATGAAGTGGAGAAAAGGCAGCATTTGCCGTGGGCTGGCTCACCAGAGAGGCAACTGGAGTTGTTTATTTCCTGAACACAGACAGCAAACGCTCTTCCTGGCCAAGCCCCTAGCTGCTGTCAGCAGCATTGCCTCCCAGCATTGTCCATGGCTAGCAAGTCCCAGCACTCCTGATCTGCTTTAAGATCAGGCCAGATGCAACTAGATGCCTCCTGCAGCCACTGCTTCCTCTCTCCTTAGGCAGCTGCAGCCTATCCTCTTTTGGCCCTTTCGGGCTATATAAAATCCTATTCTTAGGCAACTCAGGAAGTTTAAGGGTAGCCAACTTGCCTCCTAAGATGCTGGTCTGCACTTCCCACTCCCAGAAGTCTTGACTGGTCAAGCAGCTCCTAACCCAACTCTGAGCCTGAAAGAAGCTTTCTTACACTAAATATCATTTAACAGCCAGAACTGTCATTCCTGAAATATTTCCGCTCCCATTGTTCCCTAACCTCAACTTCTAGGCATCCATTGGTTGGTGCCAACACTGTTTTTGAAGACAATCAATAAACCCATATCTCCCATGGACTAAAACAGGGATGCTGTAAGTTTGTGGGACATCAGGGACTGCTGGGTGACAGCAGAGCAGCAGAGATAACTCAGATACCTGAAGCGCTATGGACTGACTGAGGTTAACCGAGTGTGGCAAACCATTTCAGTGAGAAATGCTTGGGTGGGGCATTTTCTCTCTTCAGCAGTTTGCCCAAAGCCAGGATGAGCAAGCTTCAGTTTATGAGTTGCCAAGTCTGCCTAACTAATGACCAGCCCCTAACCATGAAGCACTCAGCTGGGCTGGGGAGAAGGGCTGCCTTGTTGAACACAGATCTTCTCTCCTTTGAAAAACGGTGCACGTGAAAGCACGTGTGCTCTGAAGGCAGTGGCTGGCTGCTCACAACTGACACAGACTTAAAACACTAGTTCAGGCAGCGCAAATCAGTTTTGGATGCAAAATATCTATGCTTCGTTGCACAATTCTCCAGCTTAACCACAGACAAGCTGGATTTTCTTTTGTAGTAGGGATCCTTATACTGCATTAACACCTAAAAGGGGACTTTGGCTGCTGTCAAGGTAATGTGCATCACTTCAAAGTGTCTTTGTAATCCTCCAGAGGTCTAGTAGGTACTAGTGTGATTGGTACTCTTCTACATGGGAAGTTTTAAACTTTGTTCATCAAAATACAGTGTCTCTGTTCCAGAGTTTGAACTATAACTGCAAGTTAAAGCTGTATTTGTTACACATACAAGGTTAAAATCTGTATATGGAACTAGAGAAAGCCAAGGGGTTTTTGCCTCCCACTATGCCCTAATCAATAAATTTACACTACAGAATACAGTTTCTATTGTCTGAGTGGTGTTTTATAGCAAAGAACAGGATGCAAGCCCCCGATTATTTAAATGTTTTAAAAATAAACTATTTCAGAAACAGGCAATTATAGCAATGCCCTGTGAAAGTTTCAAAATAATTGTATTTAGGATTGGGCTACCAAAATACTCCAATGGCAAAACTTGCAACTACACATAGAGCTGTAACTTTTAGTACGTTCAGATATAAAAGAAAGGTTGGGCATTATATTGGTACAGCAAAAACATCTCCTTCACTACCATACACACTCAGATGCCAGTGCATTTTTTCCAGTGTAACAACATGTATATATCAAGGGTTTTTATCAGCACAAACATCTACATGAAGAATTGCCCCTACCAACATTCCTGACCAGCACTGACATATCTCAGAACTGGGAAATCTGGATTTCTGACTAAGAAAGACTTATCTTTCCAAGTCAAGACAACAGAGACTCCCCTACTTAAAACAGGTAGATAAAGTATCATATATACTTACATTTCCTTTGACCACATAATTTGAGTCATTCCTTATATCTCTCGCCAGACCAAAGTCACAGATTTTTGTAATGCGACCATGAGTGAGAAGAATATTTCTTGCAGCCAGATCCCTATGAATGCACTAAATAACAAACAGACAAACAAAGCTACTTTACAATATTCTTAAGAGGCTGTTGCTTGGTTACATGTTTACTTAGCTATGTAACTTACTGCATGATGCATATTACGGCAAGCTGAAAGTCATAATGAAGCCATGTGTTAATAAGCTTACTCAGATGATTAAACATTCTGGTGTAGTATCTTTACTATCATGACATTGACTCACACGGTTAAGGTGGTCTATGCATTTATTTTAGAAAAGACCACCTGTAGTCCCTGAATTTTCTATTGTTTCACGTTTGCAGATAAAGTTTAATGTAATTTTTCTCTGACTTTTTATCAAAAAATCACTGGCTCGTTTCCTAACACAGGACTCATAAGAGGAAAATTTGTTTGTTTCTAAAATAATTTCGATCTTTTATTAATTAGCTATTGTGATTAAGGGGAAAGTGCTGAAAAGCTGAAAATAGGGAAAATTATAGTAATAACTTCAAAACACACAAGTCAGGAAACTGAATCCCATTTCAAAAATACTCCCCTGGAGGACTTGAATTATGAAGTACCTAGGGAGAGTTTTACAAGCAGGCCTAAGTATTTGAAAATTCTGGAAACTTTCACATGTCAATATCTTTCAATGAAAGTCATGTGTTTGGTGACCTAACTATCTTATAATCCAGTTTCACTTGAGAAGTGTGTGTGATGTTTGTAACTGCAGCTCCAAAAGGGTTCCTGAATTTCCCAGTGGTCACATTTTCTTGAAGCCCATGTGCAGTTGTTAGAGAATGGAGGTGGTTCTCTCAACAAAATGATCTCCTTTTCCATCTGGAAAGGAGAGCATTAAGTTTCCACTTTACAGGTGGGATATAGTACACAGGCCACAGGTTTGCAAAAAATAGTTGAAGACGGTTCAATTTTTCTCTTTTTTTTTCCTTGAAATACAAAACTTCATGAGTTCCCTCAAAAAGTGACTTAAAATATCAAAAATTATGCAAATCAAACTCAGAAAATGATAACTGCAGATTGCATAAGCAATCTCTGCCCCATTTGCATGCTTACACAAGGTACTATTTTTATTGACAATTACTGTCTCAGGAGACCTCCCAATCCCACATATTCTTCACTTTGAATATGAAAATTACTGCACTGAAGCTGTAAAGTGAAGGAATGGCCAAGCAACCAGCAAGTCTCTGCCTTGTTCCTCCAGAATCAGAACACTTTGCATTGAATAAAGACTTTGTCCACTGGAGGAACCCCTGTCTTGTGACTAAGGCATGGTGTGCTTAATAAGGGAATTATCCCCCCAGGACAGGCTCCTATCCCAGCTTCTGCACAGAGGCACTTTTATACTTCTGAGTCTTGATACACAAACAAATTGCAGAAGAGCAGCTGAGTACTCTTCGCTGCTGGTCTTTGTGGACCCTCCTTCCCCAAGGGTGTGAGGCAATCTCAAGCATCTTATCCATCAGCTCATGCTACTCTGCATTTACTAGCTGGAGATAAGAGTGTGTATGTACACAATGACCGGAGAGGACCAAGCACAGCAATGTGTGAATGCAGTGCAACTTAATTCTGCACTGCCAAAGTGATACTGCACATTACCTCCTAACCTCATGGTGAGGTGGTGTTACATTCATTACTGCCTTTGCCACTTCATGCCACAGTGTCTGTTTGTATCAATTGAAAGACTATAAAGAAAACAGTCACCAGGAATGATACATAGTGAATCCTGGCGTTACTCTATAAGAAAATAAGAAGAAATAAAGAACATGTGTGGTAAACACTGGATGTCCTGAATAGTAGAGGATGTAGGAGCCTGGTGAAAACCATGAAAATCTGTAATATAATGTGGTTTGCCTGTTAGACTTGGTTTAGAGCTGTTGATAGATGAAATATAAACTAAAGGGTTTAGTAGGAGGAACAGTGGGAGGAGGTAAAAAACAAGTAGAAAAGCAAGTTTTAATGTGGACTTTGTTGGAGCAGAATTAGAGTCACATTTCCCACTACTAACACAGAAGCCCAGGGTTATCTTATTTTCCTTACATTGCAGTTTGGTTTTGCACTTTATCCTAGATGCACCTGCACTATCCTGTGTCTATATTAGTTACAATGTTTACATGGTAAATGGCATTTTTCCAATAAAATCTAAGAACAACCATAGGAAGATTATCATTATGCTGCACTGAAGACTTCTGTTCTTTATAAATTCCTTCCTGTGATGCAACACGTCTCCTATGAAACCCAGAGAAATGTTTATTATGCTCAGGGTAGCCAATGAAGATTCTTTGTGGGTTTAGGCTGATTTGATCTTTCCAGAAAATTAAACCCAAGACATATCCTGTGCATTAAGCCACACTGCTAAAAAAAAAAAAAAGCACACAATGTGATAGCTCCCCTGTTTAAGGCAGTATTCTACATGAGAGAATTAGCAAGTGCAGTGTTGTTTAAAATTCATGCAAATAGATAGCTTTGCAGCTGTCTTCATACTGTTCTTCAGTTTGTAAACTCTCCAGCAGTGCCACAGAGAATAAATCTTAAATTCTTGAGATGTAACTATTTTTGAAGGCTTCCACATGTTTGGTTTCTGGTTTGTTCCTGAATTCCATTTAATTCCCATAAACCAGAAAGGATTGAAGAGATAACTCCTCAGGGATCCTATGAGTTTCACTGCCTCCAAAGCCATTGGGAGTTCTCATGAAACTATCTGTGTGTTCCAGAAAACAAAGAAAGGGCTGAAGACCAAACCCATACAAGGCACCATCCCAAGGCAGGCAGGGTTCAGCTGTACTTGCTGTCTCCCAAAACAAGGTATTATTAACCAGTGGAGCCTTAGGGTGCAGCAAACATGCCTCACGGCAGTTCCTCTCCTCTGTCTCTGCTCTTAACATTTCTATGACTACTTTCTGTTCATGAGCAAGGCCACTGATTCTACTAGCCTGAACTGTGGATACACAATAGCACTGCTTCATGTTGACTACTGTGCTCCCTATATTCTGTTTTATGGGATATAAAACACCACTTTTGGCCAATGAGTGCAGTACAGAACTCCAGCATTAGCCAAAGCCTCAGGTAGGAGAAGAAGTGTATCAGTTTGCAGTGCTTCTTGAAAAGAACACAGAAATATTCATTTAAACAAGTGGATCACATTAAAACACTGAAAATGATGCTAAAGGAAATCAGAAATTTGATTCTGTCCAGCTCTGAAAAATTCTTAACTTACATTTTTGGAGGCAAGGAAACTCATGCCCTTTGCCACCTGGTAAGAAAAGCTTAGTAGATCTTCAACATCTAGAGCAAGTTCATCATCTTCTGGCATAGAAAGAGTAACATCCTGGTCGATGTAGGATCCTACACAATATAAACAACAACAGCTTTTGAGTGGAGCAAATGTAATCATTTAGAAACAGAGTTGTCTTAACATTAAATAAACTAGGAATCTGAATAAGTACCAGACCAGAGTCATGTAAATAGCCCACTGCCAAAAAGTGAAAAATAATCCTGATACTCCATTTAAGTGTGAAGAAATACAAGACACTGTAATTTAGCATGTTGTTCTTTCACCAGCCTTCTCATACGAATTTGTGGGTTTTAATTGTCCCCATCCATGAGAAAAAAGTATGATAAAATTGAAAAAATCATGAAGACTCTCTCTCTGCACTCCCACCAACAAACAGAATTCTTCGTCATTGTACTCACCTGACTTCACTGGCCTTTTTTTATCAGCTTTTGGTGGGACTGCATATGACACTCCTGGTTTCATGTCCATGTACTCATTGGCAACATCACTGTAAAGGCAGCACATGAAATGAAACAATTTAGTGAAAAAGGTCTCAAAAGCCATCCAAACAAAAAGCCATGGTTACGCCAACCTTCTGAGTATAATGCTTTACAAATGGTCAGTAGATTGGAAACTTATGGGTATGTAAAAAAGATGAGGAAAGACCTGTACAGAAAGAGAGGTTTGTCAGTACAGCTAATGATACATCTCAAAGTTTGGCTCAGGTGAGTAAATAAAGCTTTTCATACATATAGAGTTCACGCTCTATAACATCCAGATGATTCACAGGATCTGATGGTGCTTCCTTCTTCCGCTCAGGCCAATTTCTACCAGAATATTTCAGCAATTCAAGTGGCAATTGAAATGCAGAAGACAAATGGTAAAAAATGTTAAATTCAGAGATTCCCAGGTTCCATAGGGGATTCGTACATATTTTGAAGAACCATCTGAGGCTTTGGACAGCCATCTGCTACACTTTTTTAAGTTTAGTTTTCTTATTGCTATATATAATTCAAATGTACAGATTTTCATACTATATGGTCCATAAATATACAGTTAGACATCTTTAGAAATGATGTATGTGCTTTGGCATTTTTCACTTCATTGTCATTACAAGTCCTATACATAGCCCTTCCTTAGCCTGAAATATCTGTTAAATTTATGAACAATAAATGCAGCCACACAGCTAACGTGGAAAGGAGCAGGAGATCACCAATAGCTTTAGTCACCACCAGAAACACATCTGATGCATTTAGCAGCTGCAAATTTACAGTAAATACTAATACAAACATTTCCACTGTTAATACCTGAATTTACAAAATGTGCTCAAACAGTGAGATTTCTTCACTGAAAAGAGGACACACCTTCAATAGCAAATCGCAACTTTGGCTTCATCACCTCAGTGGTCCCAGCATCTCTGGGGCACCACCAGATTATATTTCCACATATATTAAACCATATATACTACCACAGCACAATCAGCTTCACCAGTACTAAGTCATGCTGGGATAAAGGACTTTACCACCTCCTGGGGGTCTGGCTGGTTCTTTTCTGTCTGCCAACACAAGGTAATGGGGCCACTTCAGCAGTAAACAGACTAGAAATAAAAATGGGCAGGTATTTTAACAGCCTCTAGGTTTTGGAAAGTTATGTCTCCCTCACTTGCAAAGGGATGGAGAGAGCGGGAAATCTGCATGGAAACATACTTGGAAAGAGCTCTGGGCTGGTATCTAAAACAGAGCAGTTAAAAACACATAGATGAAGTAACCGAAAAGAATCAAAGTACAAGAGCAATCTCAGACTCGTGACATGGGTCACGCCATCACAGAATCTATCAAGCTATTGGTGGCAGCTTGCCTCTGGTACTGTAAGGCACTAGTTTACTTTTGAAAGGAGTCATTTCTGAAGGCAGGAACTTAGGAGAGCTCAGAGTAATAACACCCCAACACTGGGGGAATTGTCATTCAAGCTGCTAAATGAGCACTGCCAATGCTTAACGGGAGCGATAAACACAAATACATAGGAAGATTGGAGCCAAGGAGTTGCATGAAATAACTACAGGAAATTTGATAAAGAAGCAAAAGAGAGAGAGTATACAATCAATCACGCTCTGTTAGAATAAACCACCCACTGTACAAATAGTCTCTTTAATTAAATTGTTTCCTTGCACAGCAAAGAACCTTCAAAGCCTGCTACATGAAAAGTTTCTCCATGTCTTATCCCTAATAAATTTTGATATCCCCTCCTTCCCAATCTTCTAAAAACACAAGTACATTTCAGCAGGTCATACTTACACCGCAGGCTCTGCCTGATGCAAAAGATTCTCATAAACTGCTGTTTCTGCATGTTCCTCATGTTTTGGACAAATAAATGAATCTCGTTTTCGTCTCAGAAAATTTAAAAGATCACCATAGCAACAATATTCTGTAATGACCAGAGTGGGACCTGTGGATGTACATGCAGTTTAGGAAGCAGGTGAGTATTGATTTTAAAGCAGAAAATCTTACACAAAGATAGCATTCAGCCAAGCACACAGGCTGGGCTATTAAAAATCACACTGCCTAGCACTGTCTAGACTTGAAAAGTTATAGAAAAGTAACCCAGGATCTTCCCTTTCACAGATCAGCAACTACAGTCCAGCTAAAGCTGTGTCACTCCCAATTAATTTCCCCCCCCTCAATAGCATCACATTGTACAAAAATTAAACAAATAAGTCTTTTTCTCTTTCTTCACGTGATAATGTTTCTGGCCAGACACATCTGTTTGATTTTGCTCATTTCCTGAAGGAAGTTATTTGTTCCAAACGTTAGAGCAATTCAAGCTTCAAACATTAATCCTTTTGATTCACTTGTGTTTACAGTAGAGCTTCACACTCCTTCAGTAATGTTTTGGAAATGATGTAGAGTGTTATATGCTGCAGTATAATAGGAAAAATCATTCAAACAGAACAGCCTGCCACAACAGAAAACTACACTGCACAAGGTCTTAGAATATTAAAATGAAATCGGAAAGGAAAATCAAGTCATCTCCAGTACGGATGTTTATAGATCAAATATATGTTTTCTGAGTGAATGACTCCAGCTATGGCCCTTGAATATGTAATTGCACTGCGTGTTATTTCATCTGTAAGGTTATTCTGCATCACCGTTTCCTAGCCTCATGAGTTTATTTCCATTTTTCTGCATTGAAAATTATAGCTTTCATAATAGGAAAAAATCAGTTTGTGGCAGGATTTTCTTAGAGATGCCACATTTCTTCAGGTGAGACAGACATTCACTCAGGTCAGTGAGTCTACTTTGTTGACTGCTTAAACAAAATCGTTTCATCTTATTTTTAAGTCATTAAATGTGAAAGTGAGAAATGTTTTGCCTCCATCTAAAACTATGAATTTTTACAAGCTCATTTTCTTTGAAAAATGAAGCAAAAACTTAGAGAGTAAAGATTTGTGTAAGAAGTAACATCATCTTTCATATTAAAATACACATAAATTAAAAATACAGGACTGCATTACTCTGTATTGACACTTCAGCTGTTTTGTAGCTTTTACTACATATGAAAACAAACTTACTAAGTTAATTATTAAATGTGAAACATTTGGGCTGTGCAATACTTTATTTGGAAACTTTTTTTCTCAACTTTCTGCAGCTTAGAGTTTGTAACTTCAGTGGTGCCTTAACAGATACATTTACAGTTTAAATGTAAGACTGGAAAACTATACAAGACAGGCCTGTTGACTTCACCTTGGATACCAACAAGGAGCCAGTTCATGTATCTTTTCTCATTCCTGAGAAACAGTGTGGTTGAGGAAAAAACTTTTGCCATACATTTTGTCGTCTCTCAAGAAGAAAGCACACAATGGTTCCCATGCAAAGGAATAAGAGCAACCTTCCTGTTTAGCTGCAGCTACAGGGGTCTCATGACTACTTTTAGGATGAACCTAAAACCCAGATTCAGTAATTCAAAGCTGATAGTCATGATGATCTGCAATCTGTCTAATCAAGAAATGTATTTAAGATTTCTATACTTAGCAGCACTGGATTCTTCTTCATGAGGTTCCTCCTTCTGGCAATAAAAAAGTAATAGAAATTATCAATAATCTGTTATTAACCCCACCTCCAATAGTGCAAGCTCCAAGCAGATTCACAATATTAATGTGGTTTCCAAGGTAACTCAGCACTTTAAGCTCTGACATCAAGGCTTCTCTTTCTGTTAAATGGGCACTTGCTGCAAGGCAAAGCATAACGTTCAGTACGTAGCACACTGACAAGAAGAAAGTGAGAAAAAATTGTACAATATATTACAGCAACTCACTTTTCAACATCTTTACTGCTACTGTCATAGCAGCATCAGATTTAAATAGACCATAAGCAGTGGCTTCAACAACTTTTCCAAAAGCTCCAGCACCAAGGGTTTTACCTAATAAAGCAAAACAAAATACTCTATAACAACTTGGGAGCACTTCTTCCTGAAGAGTTCAACATTTTATTTTACGATATCAAGGAAGCTATTGTAAATATGCCTGCTTGCTTTCTGTCCCAAGGTAAGTATGAGTAATTACCACTATTTGCATTATTGCACAATGTCTTTTTGAAAAAATCCTGTTGTGTTTGACCAAAGTCTCATATCTTAATCTTAAGATTTCACCTTGTGGATGAGGTTAAATATAAATCTAAACTAACCAAAACTCAACCGGTTTCTAGGAAATTCCCATTTGTGATCATAAGGAAGTTGTGTTGGGTCTATGTAAACATAATTGTTTCCATTTATTTCTTCAACAACTTTCCACTGCACTTCGTATTTGGGTTTCTGGAAAAGAAAGAGAACGGCTGTCACTACTGAAGCCTCCACAGACAGCTCATGCACTTGCCTAACTCAGGCAGAGGTGCTTCTGATTTTACCTGCAAATATATGTATACCAGGACCACGACTATGATGCACATCAATCCTGCAGCAACGCCAAACGCGATTAGCAAAGGGGTGAAAAGGGTATGTGTACGGATTTGTTCTGGAAAGAAACAGAGAAAATACTGAATAAGAAAAATTGTATTTTAAAAATATAAGTGAAAACTTTTCTTTGGTTATTCCTTGTGAAACATGGATTGAGGTTGTGACTCTTCCAGATGTGCTCCATGTATCAGATTGGACTTCCTGAATGACCTGGGGAGTTGGCACAGAAACCATCCAGTTTGTTGCCTCGGGAGCCTCAGCTTCACCAATTCAGGAGGTGTGACACCAAGATCGATTAATGCAAATGGTTTGCATGATCTCATTCAAGTTAGGTTAAAGAAAGAAGCTTTTTTCTGAAGTCCTAATTTCTTCTCTTTTCCCCCCTCCAAGTATGATCTCTACAGCACAGTCTTTACAAGTAGAGGTTGTGCTGAGTAGCGAAGGTATACCATTCCAGTAAAATCCATCTGCCCCAATCTGGTTTATTTGTTTATATGTTATATCTGGTTGTAACAGAGAAAAAAAAGAAGCAGCAGAACATGTGATTTTGCAAAGAAGAGCACAGATTTGCAAACACATTTCGAGCCATCTATGTTCCAGCAGTTTTTTCCCCCTCCCCCAGACCTACAAATACTGCTACAAAAAAGACCTTTTGTAGTATGTTGTTACTTCTTTTACAACAGCAGGGCCCTTAGGCTCCAGGCAAGCTCAGAACCACATTTTTCCTGAGACACTGTAAAAACATTTATTAAAGTGCAGTCTTGCCTTGAAAAAAAAGTGATGGCCTAAATAGTCAAAACAGACAATGACAGGAAAAGAAAAGGGGGGAAGAGAGAGAGGGAACATCAGCGTAATGCTGTAGATGGTTTGTCCCAGTGCTATGCAGATGGGAGAAAACCAGCTACCTCCTGTGCTGCAGATCTGGAGCCATAAAAAGACAAAAATACAGTATTCATTGAAAAATTAAAGCAATTCTTTGATATGTTATCATATGTTCAGCCACAGTACCGCAAACTTTCTTATGGCAAAGGTAAACCACTTTAAATCCTCTTACAGAAAGAGCTGAACGGCACCCATGTTTTATGGTCCCATTCACTCCACTGATTACCTTTAATAGCAAAGTTGAAGAAAGCAGAACTCCTGTCCCCATTGCTGGAGGCCTCGCAGCACACGGTGCCGGCGCTCCTGAACGTGCTGGCGTTAATGGTGCTTTCAACCAGGATTCGTTCAAACGATGGCACTGATGAATTTGTGTAACTGATTTTGACATCCATGGGGGATAGTGTCAGTGAATCAAAACACCTGGGAGAAGCAATACTGGCAGTTATCCACTATGGATTGCTACCCGGAATGCTACTTGCTCTTGAGGCATATAGTCACTGTCAGACCATCAGATAACTAAACAACACTACTCTACAAAAGGGTTCAACTGAAGATCTTACCCTCAAAACTTAGCCCGCTCAAAATGTCTCATTGTCTTCTATGTAGTGGATGAAATGGATACATACACCAAGTCTGACCCAATCGGACATCATGAGATCTTTGCATTTGCTTTTGGCTAGAGATACTTACAGGTTTGTAAGTCCACTATGGGTTTTGTATCATTCAACCTGCATCTCCAGCTTCAGCTTTGAACAGTTGTGGTCTATTAGCTTTTCTTGGAAATTTTCCCCAAGATTCATTTTATTACAGCACAAAAAAATCCATGATGTACATACAACACCATCAAGCTTATATGCAGCCTGAGAATAGCCAATTCTGTTCTCTCAAGATGTTGCCTCTCCTTCATATGCCCCATATTTAGTACATGAGCACACAGTTAATATTAAGAAAAGGAAATAACAATTATTTTAGGCATAAAACAAATTATGTAGGTGGGAGACTCATGTACGAGATCTACAAGTATGGCAGAATTCCGCCAAAACCTTAAAACATGCTTCACATATGCTCACTTCACAGTGAAACTCTCCTATCTTTTCAGGACGTGGTAACTAGACATCAGGTTTTATTCATAACAACTCTGGACTTGTTTACTTGTCACATGCTTCATGTGAATAGAAATCTAATTACTTTATGTCTTGAAAAATTATATCATCACACAACAAAACAAAAGATAACAGCCATATTCACAAGTAATTCTGTGATTGTCATTCTGTGAAATTGCATACAGATCGTTTGTCATTTGGGGCAAAACTGACACAAACCTTAGCTAGCTTACAGCAGAGAGAAAGTTTGGCTTTTTCTTTTCTGCAGCAGAAAATGTTGGTCAATTCCCTTTCATGGACAGAATGCAAAGGGGAATAATGAAATGTACTCCTGCCTTCCCTCAAACCACCGCAAATAATGCAATGCCAAAAATGATGAAAACAGTGATGCAACATTTGAATGTAACTGCTACTAAGTCATTTTATGTTCTTAATTTTTAATTATATATTGAGTGTGTTGCATTTAGAATAACTTTTGGAGACTGATATACTTAACTCACCTCTGCTCAGTTCCTGGGCAAAAATACCAGTATATGGTAGGTGCTGGGAATCCAGCTGCTACGCACTGGAGAATACCATTGCTAAGTATATCCAGAGTGAGAATCTCCGGTTTTGCTGCAGTAAACAAAAACGAGAGTCACACATTAGGGGAACACAGAATCTGCATTGGCATTTGCTCTTCACCCCAGCAATTTGTGTGCATCATCACTCATGGAATTACTCAGGTGAACAAAGCTTCATACATTCAAGGGTGTCCGGGTCTGAATTGGTGTCCTGCAAGCACTGACCATCTGTGAAAATATCAGTTCTTACACTGAATGCTTGGGCTGGATTTCAGAAAAATACCTTATCTCCACTGAGTATTTGGTTTGATGAAAGATCCTAAACTAGCAAAGCCTAGAGCTTAAACAACCCAGAGAAGAACACCAATGCAGTTCCCATTCCTGTACAGCATGACTTTACATGCCATTAAAAGGACAGTTTGTTCAGTTATAAGCATACTAAATCTGTCAAACCACATCTCTCTTACATATTCCCTGTGTATTAAATATCACTGCCGTAGCCAGAAAAGGACATAAGTGCAAGGCAATCAATGCAGACCTCCCTGTCCCCACAGAGGACATACATCCCTCAAGATACCACTACTGAAATGCCCAACTGCCTGATTCTCTGAAACATTGCACGTAGAGGAAGCTAATATTTGGGTGAATGTATTAACTTTCCAAAAAATAACTTGTGATTTCTCTGGTAGTTTAGAAAGCAATCCAACCAGCCATGTCTCCTGCCATGTCCTGCACCAGAGCTAATCCTGTAGTCAATTCAGGAGCTGCTGTTTCAAGTATGGCAGAAACCAAGAGTGATCAGAGGGACTTTACAGTCGTTAGTCCAATGTCATAAGCTTTAGCCAAGGGCACTACCAAGACAGCAACATGTTTTTCTTAGTGAAACTTGAATTAGAGGCCCTATTTCCCATAACTACCTTGGCTTCCTTGCAAAATCACCCAAAAAGAAGTTAATGGAAAAACCAGACTATATTGCAATGATGCTCCTTCACCTGACAGGTACGAGTTAAGAGTCCATTATTACTTAATACAACTTCACAGAAATGTAAGATGAACTTCTAATATCCTAGAAAGTACTGAAGCTATATAGACTACTGTGGGGAAACACAGATTTATTTCAGATAAAATCCATGTACAAAGACTGCACGGTGTTAGTTTTTAATGAATATTCTACTTGCTGATTGAATTGGAGGCAGTAAAGCATACGTATATTCTCAATCACATTGCATCTCCTCATGACTCATGTTACAGGAACCAAATGTTCTTTCATTTCTAAATCCGCATGTTGTGTTGTTATGCAAACCACCAAGAACTAAACATTGTTGCAAAATGTTGAGATGGATTTTCAGCATTACCCATTTGGTGAGGAACTTTTTGAGAGTGCACAGCGCCTCACCCAGCCTCAGTGCTCACGGAACATACATAATTCACACTTCTGAAACTCCTATCAAAATGGTTGGATTGTGAAATCATAATTGGCTAATCTACTACCCATATGCAATTTGTTTAGGTATATGCTATGTTTTAGGCAATGTTACAATGGAATGCAACTCAAGAAATGAAATAAATGAAAAGCCAAATATAAGAGGAATATGAACGTTAAGCCCCAGAAGAAATATTGTGCCAGAGCTGAGCTGCATCTACCATTTTCTGAATTTGAGTGAGGAAAACAAAAATGCTCGTGTTAAGTCAGGCTTTTTCTGCTGTAAAAACCTAGTGCAATAAAAGCCCATGTGGCCATGAGTCCACGTGGCCTCATCCTGCAGCAGCGGAGGGAGTTGAAGGGCCACCTCCAGCACTCTGGGCAGAGTGGTCTAGTCCTGGTGTCATGGGCATCCAAGCTGCAGCAGCCTCCTGAGAACAGTTGACCTGAGAGCAGCTCTACCCCTGATGTGCCTGGTAAAGCGTTTTGATGTGGTGATTAGCGTGATCAGCCTTTCCTCACCAGTGTTCGAGGGCTCCCAAGCCTCCCTGGCTCAGAGGAATTAAGGGATGCGTTTCACTTGCAGCAGCAAAGAGCCCTCTGCAGCCAACATCCGAGGGGACAGAGGCAGCTGCTAGGCAGTACCCTGGCGCTGTGCCATTTGCTGTCTCAGGTCACGCGTGTGTCTCAGCACCTGCACCCCTTCCTGGCAGCCAGACCATCTTCCTCACCCACCAGTGTAGGTGCTCCAGGGCATGCTGGAAAAAAGATGGACTGGCTTCCACAAACAGATGCCAAGATGTCACCAAGCATCTTCTTTTTTAAAAGAGATTTTATTATGCTAGATTTTATGACTTTCACTGTCTAATCATCCATGGTATCAGGCAGGATCTTTAATGACAAGACTCTGCTTACTATTTCAGCTTTAACCCTTTAAATATTTAACATTTCATTACATTGCTTGGCATATATGCATACTGCTTTCCATAATCACTCATGAGAGGTCTTAAACTTCTCATTTCGCTAAGTTTAACAGCTTTTCAGCTTTTATTAATGTTGATTCTGAATATATCAAAGATTATTTATATGGGGTTACTCTTATTTTAATTCAATGCTCTGTATCATAACATTGTGCGTTTAATTGTCTTGTATTACCAATTTCCTCTTCTTCATCATTAACAAATTAAATGTCTAAAAAGTAACACTCAATAGGTATTGTCTGTCATTGCAGTCAAAGATATAGACCTTTCCTCCTGGAGCTACATTTTCTGAACTGCAACAAATCTTTTTTATAATATCATGGTAACCCCTTGATTGTCCACTGCATTGGACTTGGTGACAGGAAAACTGCTGAGCCCAGTTCACGTGATCTCTAAAACCGTGACCAGTTTTCTCTTTGCAGCATGAGCTCCGACTGCACAGATAATATTTTGTTGACTATAATTAAGCTCAGATATTATTTTGCATTAAACTCAGACACTAGTTGGAAGATTCCTCTACTAATTGCTAGACACACCATATCTTGCCACTCTGGAGATTTCTACAGTTTCAATTGTAACTCAGTTTAGCCTGCTCCTTGTCAAGTTGTAATTTTCTTTGTGGCTCCTAATTTCAGAGCTCCTTCCTTCCTTACTTCATGTCACATTTACTGTGAATTACTACTTTTTTTTTTAAAAAGCAATTTAGTATTGTTTCAGATTAGCATATGCAATTGCTAAATGTGTTTAAATCCAAGGCAAGTATTTCTGCACTGGGTTTTTTATGGCTTTCAGCAAACGCTTCAGCATCAGTTTTTGTTTATGCGAAGACATTCTCCTGATTATGAATCCTGTTTTACCTGTTTGATTGCTTTCTGCTGATTACTTGCCCAAGCCAGACGTGTAAACATCACGAGCTACATCCCAGCAATTTATGCAAAATCCCCACTGACAACAATGCCAGGCCAGGAAGCACCACTAGATCAGGATCTGACCCATCCACACATAACTCACCTTTGGCAGTTACTCTGCTATGTCAAATAATGTGGTATGTTGTCGTGCAGTTTGTGTTTCATACCTAAAAGATGAGCATTTTACAAACCACTGAAAACAGGTTATTTTTCCTGAAAACAACCCCCTAGATGGATGAATCTCTTTCATCTCTTCTGTTCAAAGCGAAAAAATATTTGCAGGAGCTCAGTTAAAATACCAAAAGAAACTCTTTTTGAGTTGTATGTCAAATTCATCTGCATTGACAATGGCTGCAGTACACCCAGGGCCACAGTGAATGGTTTCACGAGGTCTATAAGACTGCTTAAATGTCCTCATTGCATCTGATCTTACTACTTTCAAAACCAGCAGTTGAAATAAGAGGGAAGACAACTTGAATACTGCTGGTTGTATGAACAAGCCATTCAGAAGAACTAAACTGTCTATTCTCCCTCTTGCCTTGGCCATCCTGCTTCACCATGCTCTTCCTAGTCTGGTTTCCTAACAAAGATCTACAGGGGTTTTCAGCTTTTATCAAGTAGCACATTCCTCAAAAGCAGCAACATGGAGCTCTGTATAGAGAATTGACATCCAATTATGAGAAAAATGTGGGTTGTTTTTCAGTTCTTGTGCCCAGACTGCTCCCATGCAGCCTGCAGAGCCTGGGAGAGCTGGGATGACCACGAACAGCCCCCTTGTTCCAGGTACACATATGATGCTGCAAGTCAGAAAACACCACCTAGCCTCATGTAAACTGACAGTTCCACAGGTGACCTGCAATTTTTCCCATTTCTTCTCAGAAATTAAACTTCTACCTCAACAATTTGCTCTGCTAACCTGTAAAAGAGTAGAATTATCCCTCATGACTGTAACCCACAATCATCCACAGAGGCAATGGATGTATGAGGTTGCCAGTGCCCACATCTTAGAAACCACAGCTAAGAAATGGAAAAGGCACAAGAACACAAATTACAACATTCACAGATGAAGGAAGAAATGCCATGCTCTTAAAGGAGCACAAGTGACACTTCTAGACCCCAACTATGGCATTGCTAATAGTGACACTACAAATGTTGACCGTCACTGATAAATGAGAAGAAAGCAGAAATTAATACCCAGGATTTTGTGCATTTGTGGAGGTCTAAACAGTTCTCTTCATAAACCTATGTCTGCAGACAGATACATTGCTGCTAAAGCACAGCAGAAACACAACTGCATTTGCAGAACATTCAGTCACTCTCTACACAGTTTCTCCTGCTGGGCTTGAAGGCATCATTCTCTACCTCGCCTTAGTTTCTCCAGTTTGCCTCCAGTCCTCTCCTGGTTTAATTTTCCTTAAGCTTGGCCTTTAACAACTGCTGATATTCATTTGCTGAGAGCATGAAATGCTCTAACAGGATGGCTCTGCTAAGAAGGACAGGGTTTCCTGAAGGTTTCATTGAATTCATTTTGAAGTTTAGCTTTTATATTGAAGAATGATGTTTGGAATTAAGACCAATGCTCTTCTTTAATAAGCATGTCCCAAAGATGACAGCACACACATTTGTAAAGCTATGCAGATTTCTCTAAAACAATAGTGGTCTATATTATTATATAGAAATATTTCGGTGCCAAAAGGCACAAGTGAATAATTCTCTTGACAAGCTTTAAAACTCTGCATCCAACTCAAATTAAAGACAATTACTATCTTAATTAGCTGCTAAAAATGCAAATTATAACCCCTGTATATTCTACTCCACTTCAAATTATCAAAGGTTTATGGTACATGCTTATTTTTGAGAACGTATTTCACAGAATCATAGAATTGTCAGGGTTGGAAAGGACCTTAAAGATCATCTAGTTCTAACCCCCCCGCCATGGGCAGGGACGCCTCCCACTAGTCAGGTTGCTCAGAGCCCCATCCAACCTGGCCTTAAAAATTTCCAGGGATGGGGCTTCCATCACCTCTCTGGGCAACCTGTGCCAGTGCCTCACCACCCTCATGGTGATGAACTTCTTCCTAACATCTAATCTGAATCTACCCACCTCTAGTTTTGACCCATTTCCAGGTGCTATAGTTTTTTTTCCTACATAAACTATCTAGCTGCTACTGGTAACCTCTGAAGTATGTTTGCTGGAATGTAAGGTCACACTGGTTAGTAGGTGGATTTGTGTAAGTACTCTGCACTTTTATATCGTGACATTTAAATAGTTTTCCAGCATGCACTTCACTTCAGAAAGCCTCTCATATGCTGAACCACACTGTGACATCTTGTGCATACATTATGTTGTATAAAATACAATGACTGTGATAATGAAATATTTCAGACTGTTCACTTTACTTACTTTTCACATAGACATTAAATGTTACAGAAGAACTGGCATCAGAATTGGACACGAAAAATGTGTAAATACCTCCTTCTGTTCCTTTTAATCGAGTAAGGTGAAGTTCACTTGTATAACTGTAAAGAAAAAAATCAAACATTACTGATGCTCACAACTTGTGGTGAACAGGCAATTGCTGCACGAAAGCTCAGGAGTGAATTATTAGTGTGCTCTCTTCTTTGGCAGACGCTGTCCATGCAGACACTCTTTATCTTGCATTATGACTGCTCTTGCACTACAGCATCCAAAGGTTTTGCCATTTCTAATACCCAGATGTCTGCCCAGGTGACAGCTCAGCACCAGGCTCAGATCCTGCACACACACCACCGCCTGCTCCTTTTCTTGCTGAGGATGAAACCCAGATATACAACCTGGGTCACACATGCTAGGTGCTTCACGAGAATTTTGGAGGAAGAGGGCTCAGAAGAGAATGGTGCATAGCAGAAATAAAAGCATAAGGCCTGGTCCAGAGCACTGGGCTCTACTCAACTTTAAATTCTTATTTTTCCTTATTGGGCAGGAATGGCATCTTGTAGGTGAGTCATGAGTATGTGGCATACTGGTCCTCAGATGGTGTGGTTAGCTCAATGCTATTCCACATCTAGGTTAACGGACTCTGCAGCAGTTACTGTGGTAAGCCACACATGCTACAAGATCATTTATAATCATAATGTCCTCGCGATCTCCACTTTCTTCTTTCCAGAGCAGACTCTAGTTTGCTGTTCCAAAGTGCAACTGACAGTACTTACAGTTATCTGTATTACCTGTTATTGCCCACAGTTTTGAACTTGACATAATGGTCTGAGGAATTCTGTAATGTTTCATTCATGTACATCCAGACTTCTTCCTTTGGTTTTGGATATGCCTCATATTCAACCGTTAAGTTTCCATTTTGTCCTGCATTTATATCTATTGTAGTATTCATTGTTGCAAACAAACGGACAAATCCTTTAGCTGATGGCCACAAGAGAAGAAGAAAAACAATTTCAGGGCCATTTAGAAGATTCTCAGTACTCTAGCTACACTTAGACTACTTCAAGATCAGTGATCAAACATCCAACTGTGAAATAGGAAACTTCATCTACAAAGCAGAACTTGAACCCTCACCTGTCAAAACCAAGGCCACTAGCTATAAATAGCAATGAGGCATAGGGCTTAATGCAGTGCCTTAAAAGAAATAATTCCATCTTCTGGTGATAAACAGTCTCTATTTGCTTTTGGACAAATGCTAACACATGTTTGATTCTAATCAAGTATTTATATTTTTGCAAAAAACAGAGTTGCTAGCTGTCTGGTACAAAAGAAACACTAAGAAATAAACAAGATAAATTGACCATTTATGACAATATACTAGAGTATTTAAGGTTTCTTTGTCACATATAATTAACAACGACATTACAAATGAAGCTATTAAAAACTGTAACTAGAGAAAAATGTGCTAAGTCCACAGGCCTGGATACCAACTGTCTTAAACTAAGGCATTTCTGCTCATCTACTGCTGGGTCTTAATCTTTCATTTGGCAGATAACATCTATCATTGTGCAGTTCCGTTCCAAAATATCATGTAGAGCAGCATCCTTACTGCAGTGGGTTTAATTTCATTAATAAACTCATCAGCTTCAGGATTATTCACTTTGAAAAGAATTTTTTCAGTTCTATTACACAAATCCATGTGAGAATTAGTAGTTTGACAGGCAGCCTGCAATTACAAGGAAACACATTTACTGAGAGAGCTTGAATTTAGACCAAAAGCCAATCTCAGATCCCTGCTTCTTCCCACTTTCTAGTAATCAAACTGCTGTGGCCAGCTGGGCACCTGATCTTGGGAAAACCAGAGCCAGTGGGGCTTGGTGAAAGCATATGAAGCTGCCAGAGCACTTGACAGATGCTTTGGATATGAAAGGATGAAGTAAACTCATAGCAGGCAAGTATGCTCTAAAATGCTCTCCATCATTAGAAAACAACCTTTTTTCTGTTTTCTAATGGTAGAGAGCATTAAAGGTTTTACATCTGGAAACTGTTTTTAGTTCCTTCACAGAGCTTTTTTTCTATTTTCTGTATAAACACAGGATCCCCTGTGCAACCTAGATTCAAAATCAGACCCAAAAGCCTGCAAATATATTTTTATGATTGTGCTACCAGTCCCTGAAACACACTTCTAGAAACTGTTTACAGTTACATAAATCAATTGTAAAAAATGTAATTCAGAAATTTACCAAAAATACCCATTATTTCTTGTAAACCTTTTGGCTAATGTTAAAGGTACAGCAATTTAGGATCTGATACAATTCCAGGATCTCTCCAGTACATGCTATACACCACCTCTCAGGACCCTGGCAGCTGGCACAGTTCAGATAAATATAGTCAGTTTGACAATGAATGGTGAAAGGTATTCAGGAGACAGAGTTTATTTTATTTTAAGTCAAATCTGAGAAAGTGGGGAGAGAAAAATATCTAAACAAGAAAAGATTCTATTTTCTCTGGCAGTTTTGTATTAAATACAAACTTTGCATTTTACTAAATACCAATTTGTTACTTTATTTCCTACTTTTTATAATGCCATGCTTTATTTTAGTCCCCAGACTTTCCAAAGTCAACCTTTTTAAAGCCGCATTTGCATGTGTAGTAGTCCTAAAAATTTCTGTAGTTAAGGACTTCCGTCCTCTTATAATAAAAGCTTTCATATTGTTTCCCTTTGGGCAAAGATTTTCTTTCATACTTCACACTGTTTCACTCTCTTACATATTAATTTAGTCTCTCCTGTAAAAAAATGAGGAAAACAGCTCCATCGATATGAGCCCTACGCCCTTGAATGGCAGAGCAAGATTAAGGGCACTCAGACCTCTGCCACTCTGCTGAAGATCTGACCATCACAGGTCAAACACTTCTGTTTTCTTTAAGTTACCAGGGAAAGCAAAACAAGCAATGTTGCAGGAGTATCTGTGCAACAGAAAAACATATTTTAAAAGAAAAAAGGATCAAAGGCTACACTCAGTCATCACACCCTTGAATGGTAAGGAATTGAGATGGTTGTGGCCAACTATGCAAACTTCTTCAGAGTTATCTTATTAACTACACCAACATGTCCTTAACTGTCCTTAATTTATCAAACTAGTAGGTTTCAGCTGCTTTAAAGTTCAAAAGGCACCGTGTGTCACCCAAGTTAATATACAGAATAGAGGTTAACATTTACAGCCTGTTATTAAACAAGAAGAGGAAGGGAGTTTGCTCATAGTCAAGGGACATGAACTAAAACTTGTGGAAGTGATGGATAGTGGGTTTACCACAGGAGTGAGCTCCAGAACAATATCATGTTGTCTATGCACACTGCAATGTTCCTCAAGGCATTATTTTAAATAGAGGTACTTATATAGCTACTGCATAAAAAACATTGAGGTGTCAATGTCTGCAAAATTTTCCGTGCTTGGAAGGCAGGTATTACAGATATGCTTTGTGCATGGGCTGCCAAATTACTTAGGCACAGGGACAGTACCAGGCAAAGGTAAATTACTTGCTTTGTTAAAACTGGACTAAATTTAAAACTAAACCAAGAAGGATGAGGCAAACCAGAGAGATAGAAACACTGTTGAGTGGTTGTTCTAATGTCATGTTCCAATAACATGCAAAGTGTTACAGAAATTAAAGTAGTCACGCACACCACAACACTTCCTGAGCCATCCCATATGGTACCAGTTAGCAGTAACCTTTTAATAAAGCAGCTTCACTTGGAGAGGTTTGGGGGAAATGAGAGCAATGGAAGGGAAGGGTCCCCAGTGCTTTCACTTTCTGTCTCCCGTTCTTAGAAATGTTAAGATTTCCACAAGAACTATTTACCTAGTGCTTTCAAGGTTACTGTGGCATTGGTTTTTCCGAAAGAGTTTTCAGCTTGGCATGTGAATTCTCCAGAATCATTAACTCCCACTGAACGGATGTTCAATGTTAATTTCATTTCGTATCCATAATCACCCAAATTTCTGCTTTTGCTTGTAACAATCTGTCGGTAAAAAACAATTAACATCTAAAACACTGTGTATGCAGCATCTTTCCTAGATAAATTAAAAATAGAAGTAATTATAACTTTGCTATATTAATATTCATAACTTTAAACCGGAATAATAAGCTAGCACGACAAACCTGTCACTAGAATCTCTCCATGCAAAACAAATGTGTGATCAGTTGTCTCTGGGAGATAATGTCCTCTCCTAAGTCCTATCCCCTTCCTCTTATTCTTTAGTGTGTGTGCGTGTGCCTATGTGCATGTGTGAGAAATGAAAAGGGTGTTGTGCCCAAAGTCAGACCCAGCTCACTCTAGCTAAACTTCTAATGCTGATGAAGCTGAGGAACCAGCAGAATGCTTCTAGCTGTAGGGTTTGATGCAAAATGATCACCAGGTCTTGACTTTCCTAACGCTCAGAAGCTGAAGATATCGTAAAAAATCACTGCAACTCTTAAGAGTGGTTCACCATTCAAGTGATGCCTAAAAATCACTGAATTCTCTAATGGTTACAATGCTTCCTAGTAAATGGCAAGAGAGAATTTAAAGTGCTGGAGTGTCATTTTAAACTAGACTGCTCTATGCCCAGAGTCTGTGGCATCTCCCGATTGCAGATATACTGCAGAGAGACGTGCTGGCAGCAGGCTTTACATGTCATCCTTCCTTGGGTACCCACCCTGAGTCTTGGTCCATAGCAATCTAGATTTATTAATCTTAAAGGCAACCGGAAACTTCATTCTCTTTTCAAAGTATTAAGTATATCATGACTCTGTGCCTACATATGCATAGAAAAAAAAAATGCTTTGGGGTGTTTACTTCAGTTCCTGTGAAAACGCTTGGTGTGGTTGGAAAGAATGACAAATTTACATTGATTAATTCAAATGCAGACTTGAACTTGTTATGAATTTCTAGTAGAATGATTTCAATTCTTGAAGGTTCCAAGACCATCTAGATAAATTTAATCTTCTCAACGCAATTTTGATTCCTCCTGAGCTATAACAATCACAAATAGAAGTTTGTTTTTTATGGATGCGTTTGCTTATAACAAGTCTTATAATTTTCAGAAGTGGTGATAAGTTCAGTTATACACGGAAAAAATTTTTTGGGGTTTTTTTTTCCTCTCTCATCTACTCAGGGCAAAACGTAATTCTGCATCTATTTAAATATGAATTTTATGTGTTCTATTTTGGTACAAAATTTAATTTGAGTGTCAATATTTAAAAGAGAGCATACCCTCCTATTTACCTAAAAAGACAGAAAGGTCAAACTTATTTGGTCAAAAATATTTTCCTTTTGGCTTGTACTCATAAAATGAAAAGTGACAAAGCACAATAACTCAAGGGAAGGCCCCGATTTCATCACACTGTAACAAAGAAAAGGGAGGGGAACAAAAGAAGAAATTAAGTTCTCAGATGAGGGACTTGCAGTTGACCTTGGCACAGGACCAAAAGCCCCATCTGCATGTCCCATGCTGCCTTCATGTCATTTAGACCTACTCAGTCTCGGGAGCTGTGAGGTGGGGTTTCTGGAGCAGCAAGCACTTAGTAAGAACAGCTCTGTCAAAGCCGGCAGATTAGCTAAGCACAGCGTGCCCAGCCCCAGGGAATGGGCCTCCGTTTGCTATCTGCTCCAGGAGATGTGATTTATCCAAACATCACAGCATCACATAAGCTCTTTTTTTCCATACACGTGAGCTGCGAATTACATATTCTGGTCACTACCATTAGCAGTAAAAGAGCAGCCAATTAGCATGGGAGAGTATTCAGTGGGAGTTACTAACAGGTCTTCACAAGGGATTTTAATTAATTTAAATTTCAGGGTATACCCAGAAGACCAAGGAGGGTCCTTTAAAAACAATCCAGTGTCTGTTGCTTGTTTTAAAGGCAGAGCTGGCAGCGCACTGGCTGACCAGGGAGGGGATCTCCCTGCCCCTCATCTGCAGAATAGCTGTGTTTCCAGTAATGAACTCTCCTAGAGCACTTAGCCTGCCAATAATTTAATCTGGTGATGCCAGGCAGTAACTTCATCTGTCACTACACATAGAAGCCAGTTCAATGGTTCATTTTTCAGAACCTTCCCAGTTAGTGAGGCACATCATGTAATTTAAATGAATTAATCACTCCTGCAAATGCTTACTACTATTCCTGTCACATACAATCCCATGCTAATTAGCAGGTATTTTACTGTTAATGATAACGACTAGAATATGTAATTTGTAGTCCATGTGTTGATATTTGCAGCTTCCATTGATTGCAATGTGATGTGTAGGCACTCCATGCTTCCGTATTTAGGCAGCCCAACAGAGGTCACCTAAACTTCACTTTGAAGAGCCCAACTTTAATTTCTTTTGGGGAAGAGAAGCCTGTGCAGATGCTTTTCCTCCCAGCCATCCACATGGGCACAGGACAGTTGTTGCTGGCCCCTCACCAGTCTGTGGGATGCAGGACCTTTGGAAATGCAACAAATCCAAACCAATACAGGTTTTCAAGACAAGCCCATGAACGTCTACAGAGAGTTTGTGCACTGTGCTGAGGCATACATGATAGAAATAAAGGAACTCACCCCACTTTTGTGAGAAATCCAACTAGCTTGTACGCTGCTATCCACATCTGTGATTAAGCATGTAACTTCAAATTTTTCCCCTTCTTTGAGAAGCTCATAGCTTTTGGATAAGGTGATGACAGGAAGAGCTTTGTGCACTGGAAAACAATTTAGAAGTGCGTTACTTTTCATTAGCTTCAGAGCTTCTGGGGGGGATAAAAATCAACAGTCATTAACTTTCCAATAAAATCTCAGGCCTCCAAGAGGAATTCAAATTTCTTTAATATATTACACAGTTGTTCCTTTACCACAATCACATTTCTGCTTCAATTTCCCTTCAAATTACACTTAAAGTTAGATAATACTTGTTAGACTGTAGCAACTTGCATAAAAACCACTTGAACAATGTTGAACCATCAATGAGACGATTGATTCCATGACAGCAATTAAAAAGTTGTACTCTGGAATTGAAAACACGATTAGGATCAGTCACCCTAGAACCACGGCCTAACATTAATGGCAACTTTAAATTACAAAATACTACAGTGGATGTGAAGTACAGTCTGACAGGTCCCTGAAAAGCCCCTGATGGACAGCTTAAGAAGGACAGGCACAGCTCAAAGACTTCAACACATCAGCCCCTGAAAGCATCACAACTTCTGTTCACAGTGATGGTCCACAGAGGTGGCTGGAGACAAGACTGTGGTCAAGTCTGTCATCCAAGAGGTAAGTGGTTACAAGCAGCTGTGGGCTAGCTGTACCCCTGTTGTGTTTCGGAGTCTCTTTTATCAACAGTGAAGTATATTCAAGGACTATGTTTCTTATCTCCACAAAGCTCTTCCTCTGTTCCCTCTACAGTTTGTTTTCCTGCTTTCTTCATCCTTTCTCCAAATTTTCTTCATTTATGAGTCTCCAGTGACCTTCCCACTGGGCCTTTCAGGCAGGAAGACTCACTTTTAAACCGTGAATGCAACATATATCAGATAAGGTCTTCCAGACTCTTCCTGCTTCTAACAGAGGCTTTGTAGTTCTCCTAGGTAAATTATACGAAACTTGGGAAAACACCATGCTTTTCAGCCATATTCATACGTTAACAATAATGTTTTCCTTATGCTGCTGTAAGTGGATACGGAAGAGAACAAAGAAACATGTTTGCTCTCTTCAGATATAAAGCTCACATAAAGATCTCCCCTGGCATTCAGCAGTACCCAAGTGACTAGAGGAAGCCAGTGCAGAAGGCATGCTGGGTTCTCATCCGCCAGAAACATCTATGGACAACTAAAAAAAAGCTGTAAGGCCATAAAGCTTGTCATTGTTTTGATTTAGACATAAACATTCCCTGTGCTATTGTAGTGGGGTTGGTGTGTGTCTGAGTATGCCTGAACAGCTCCGTTTCATGGTTGCCTCTTCTGTCTTTCTGCACAACAAGCTCAGGCCTGGGTGTGCCACAGTGCTGCTTTGCTGCTGATAGTCTTCAGCAGAGGCTACCACTTACTGCATGCTTCCCCCCAGATGGAGAATGTAAGCAGAGCACCCAGGTCCCACCAGCCACATACAGCTGCCCACCATCAGTGGGCCACTGGCAATAGATGTCAGGTCAGCACCCTCCCATCTGAAGTCACTGCTGTATTGAGCAAGTGATACTTATGATACTTGTCGAGCAAGTACTTGCAGTACTTTTATACTGCAAAAAAATGAAATACTCCAATACTACAACTTGCACTCTCCTATGTGACAGAAAAGTCAGTTATGTCAACTGTTTTCTCTCTTTGGCCACCACTGAAAAAACAGTTGGAAAAAAAAACTGTTACAGAACAAACAAGACAGACAGCAAGTCTGGACTTGATTTTTGTCATCAAAGGAGAATGCCAGAGATGCTTATATTGATTAAACTTTTGTTCTCTTCTCACTAATCGAAATTTAACATTCATTAAAATTCACTATATCAGAGTTTCCAAACCACCAAGAAAAAGACTTCCTTCAATCTGCCACAGCAAACTGCACACTTGAGATGATTTCTGCTGCACACACCCTGCCCCACCACTGAGAGCACCAAGCAGGTCACACATTCCCAGGTCACACATTCCCGCTTCCATGACTAAACGCATAAACAACTGTCTTAGAAATAATAATTGCCAGAAAAAGGCAGAAAAAACCCCACTTTTAATTTCAAATCTGCTTCCTCAAAGTGCAGGTGTGAGCCTGAGCTGTGATACAGCAGCTCAAACAAAGAGAATGAAAGTTCAAGTTCTGAGGATTGCAGGTCCCAGCCAGCAGTGGCTTGGCAGGTAGAAGAGCTGGAAAAACACTTTGCCCTGGACACAGAGGTGCCTGACAGTAGGGTAGAGGCAAGGAGACCTCTGATTTGCAAGCTCGTCGGATCAGAGCCAGAAAGTTTTGGTACCTGGTAAGGCTTAGGGCAAAGACCTCTGAGAAGGTCCCATGAAAAGACTGTAGGTCCTTCATGGGAATGTTTCTGGAAGACTTCTCTGCTGCTTCCCACAGATCATAGGGTACTTCAAATGACAAATGACATGAGCTGCATAAAATATCAAAAGTCCAATGTGCTATACCCACTCTGGCACTAGGTCCTCAGATGAGTCAGAGAAGGCTGGGAAAGGAGACGATGGGGCATCACTCCCTGAATGAAGCCAGCAAAGTCTCAGTCTGGGCCCTGCCAGGTGAGGTGTGTGTGCGGCTGGACTGGGGCCGCCCATTACCCACCGCCTGCCCCACCACTGTGAAACACACACCAGGAAGGTCACACGGCCCCTGCCACAGAGTAAATACCAACATGTCCCCTCACCACAGCACGGGGCACCCCTCCTTCACCAGCACTGGTGCAAATGGTGGTGGTGGCCTGGCCTCAGCTCCTAACACTGGGCACCAAACAGGCACTGGGGGGGAAGCACACCAGCCCCCTGGCCCGAGCCCTGCACCCCTCCTCCAGCAGGAGCCTTGGCAGCACTGCTCCATGCCATCGCTGACAGCTGGATGCCTCTGCAAGCACACAGACACCCAACGCAGCCCCTGCCCGATGTTCTCCTCCCAACAACAAACACCCAACGGGACACCTCCGCCGCCTGAACAACAACACCCTCGCAGGCAACAGAACCTCCCAGTGCACAACCCACGCGTGTGCAGGGACAGGGGCTGCTCCCTCCCCACGCCTCGCTGCAGCCTCTGCGTTGCACACATGCCTCAGCCGAGACACGTTCTCAGCTGCAGTGAGGGCTCACTTCATGCAAAGAGCCCCAGAGCTGCCTGGAGAACAAACTCATTTACTTGCCTCTGAGGAAATGCAGAGCCAGCCCAGCTTGCTGGACTGCTCCCTCCACTTCTCTCCTGGCTATTTATCCAGCAGATAAATACACACGGGGTAACTGTAGGCTCCAAACTGCCCAGACAAAACCAGCCTGTCATGCACTGCACAGCTGGGTGCTGGGCTTCTCCTCCCTCCAAAACTCACTGAACCACTCAATCCTAGGGCACTAGGGTGGGTGAAGGTCAAAGGTAGGGCACCATCAACAGGTTTGCAGAGCTAAGTTGTTCATCTGGCAGCTCAGCCACAATGCACTTCTCATCATGGTCTGGGAACATGGTTGCTGTTGTGACTCTCCTCCTTCGTGGGGTCAAATAAGGGCTCTCTGCTCCCCCAAGCTCTGCCTCTCCATTGAACTGCTCTTCCTCAATCCATCAATTACTTCCTCCTGCTGTCACTTGTGAGCAACAGACATGTGAGTCAGGCATCCAAATCTCCACCTTGCCTGCACAAACCTGTTCAAACCTCAGGGTGCTGGTTTGTCCTCAGTGTTTAACGGCACAATCCACATTTCTTAGAATGGTAGAAAAAACACCTAGAAACTGCCAGGAATAGAAAATAAAGGTGATCATGGCCACACCTGCTCAGTCCAGCCACAAGTGAAGTGTCACGAGACCAACCTGTGTCCTGACACAACTTGCCCAGAAGAGACTTCCTAGGCCCACCACCCTCTTTTGGACAGCCTGCAGTGGTCACAGGCAGCCCACAGAGCAATCCCCTGGTGCGCAAGCACCTCTAGCTTTAAATAAGAGAAGATTTCAAAAGCCTCCAGAGGAGGCCACCACCTCCAATCTCTCCAAGACGAGGTCAGAACACAAGGTGAAATATTCATAACACATTCCATCAGCTCCTGGGAGGTGAAGGGTAAAATCAGGCACTCTATAAGAAGGCAGAAAAATCCTGTGTTACCTGGCCTCACATTCAGGAAAATAGGCTCTGATCTTTTCTCGACTCCATTGTGCTTGGCCAAGCACTGATAGCAGCCCTTAAATGACCTCTGTGCGTTCTTTATAATGATGCCTTTCTGGGGATTGGGGATGAACGTCATATTTTTGGGGAGACGTTTGCCATCGCATTTTCTCAGCGTGAAATTTGAAACATCTGGATCTGTTAGCGGGCACACTAGCAAGATGTCACTGTCTTCTTTTCCATAGATCAGAGAATCAACAAGGAAGAGTACGTTTGGATCTGTAAAGAAACACAAAGACCTTTCAGAGAAGCTGACATTCATTGCACAGGGAACTTCTGATGACCCTAACTCTGCAACTGGGCACTTAAAACAAAGAAAGTTTTACATTCAGCCAATAAAACCAAGTATTATGCAATTCATGTTTACCAGGAGACACTAAACTTTGTCCTAAAAGAGCAGCACAACAGGAGATGTGCAGTAGCATTCAATACCAGACACACTAAAAAATTATGTGCACTAAAAATGATCTTACTGCTTTATTATTTGGAGATAGAGGTGGGGAGTTTTGCCTTGTTTAGCTCCAAAACCTCCACCCCCAACAACAATGAACAGATTTTCACAGACCATTAAAAGGAATTTGCTTTTAGCTAGTGACAAGGCTCCAAGGTTTCATGCCCACAGGAGGATTCTGAAGAAATTTATGAGCAAATGGAAGTTGAAAAGCACCTAAATTATGGTTTCACTTCTGTAAAATACATAATCTAAATGAAAACACATTGCTACCAGAGGAAGCACTAAACAACTTCTCTCCCTCTCTCCCCTCCCTGAAAGTAGGGGTTATTTTTGGCCTCCTTAGAAAAAACTGGGCGTACAAACAGCGTATCTGATTGAAAAATGATCATGTAATCTTTCAAAAGGTAACTTTTGTAAAGCATTTAATCTCAGCCAGCCACAACATACAAACAGATAGTACTTTAAACACTTTTACAACCGAAGTTGAAGCCCATGATAGGTGACCTTGAAATACTAAGAACCTGGCCAGGTTAATACTCTGTAAAAGTTTATTTCAGCTCCCATCTGCCCCCTCTACAGAGTAGATGAATCAGAAATGCAAAAATAGAGGGGAAAGTTTTCTTTCTTTTTTGCAAACTGGCTTTGCAGAACTTGAATGATGAGAGATAACAAACCATGACCTAACAGAGAAGACTGAGATAACTTAGTCAAGATGATGGACAATGTGCATTTGGTTTAAGACAAGAAGTACCAGGTTGAAAATGAAGCATGAGACATTGTGTAAGCAATTAGGAAATGATAAGTCAAAGGGTGCTTATCACTGAACAGAGAAGTTACTGGCTGGCTTCTAGCTTAGAGCGAGGGTGTAGTTTTAATCCCATTTGATACTGCCACCCAAGAAGCCCCCCCCAGACTACAAACTATGAAGCATCAGTCCAGAACTAGAGGATGGAGACTACTAACAAATGAAAAAGTAAAGCATGTCTGAACAGAACCAAAGTGTGATATTTTGTACATGGAGTTACTTAGAGAAATGCTACGAATTGCTGTCACTCCTGAGCTGCAGGAGCATGGGCTAGAAGAATTCATCTAAATGTCCCTGATGACACAGAATTAACTGATTGGTTTCCTTTCAGTCCACTTTTTCTTCAACATGGACAGAGCCAAGATATAGGCACTATGAAGAAATTATGGCTCCCCAGGTAAAAAAAAAAGACATTTTTGAAAATAGAAGAATGGAACAAAGACCTGTTTCAGTAACAGCTGAAATTGCAGTCAAGGCCTTAGCAGGGGTAAGCAGAATTGCTGAGGTGTTCCCCCTCCCATCTTTCATCCCCCTCTGGAAGGGAGACATTATGGTGAGAAGACGTGAAAGGATTTGCTGTAGGGAATCCAGGTACAAACAAGGCTGCTCATGGTCATGTTCTTCCCTTCACAGCTTTCCCCCCCAGGTACATCTTGGGAAACACTTGCTTTCTGGGCATACCTCAGGTTTCCAGCACAAGATGTGATGGTGCTTATCATTGCGTGCAACTCTAAAGACTTGAGACCAAAATAAAGAGATTTTTCTCTCATATATAGTTGTCTGAACAAGCTTGATCTTCACTAAAATTGTTGGATAGGGGCACAAGCTGCTTCTATAGACACAACACAGGCACTTTCTGCCAAAGCAGAAAGGTGAAAGAGGAGTATCTACACGCTGTCAACACTGTGCCATCCTTGGTCACAGAAGCACAGAAAATTTGGTTTTAGTAGATCTAAATGGACGTTAAGACATAAACAGCTGCCACCTTTTTATGTGCCACTTGGGACTGCGCAGGATCGAAGCTCTTGGTCCTGTTCTTTCTTCATTCCCAGTTTTACAACCAGAAAGCATATGGGGTGCTTGTGGCAACCCCACAAGCAGCTGAGCTTATGGTAGCATCTTCAAGGTAATGTAAGATGTCATTAAGCCACAATCTATTGTGAAGTGATGGCCAGCCTCACAAACATACTTATTTTACTGCCAAAAACTTGTCAAAGTGAAGCTAGCACATTTTTCACACAATTAAGAGAAAGAAATTAACAACATGTTGCATGAGGGCCTCACAACCTCTCTGACGCTTTGGTAATCATTCTCAGTAGGTGGGTTGTCTGCTACCCTGAGGTAAAGGAGTCACTCACATAATGGAAGACACAAACAACTCTATGATCACTGCTGTCTGGGATGATTATCATGACCTTCAGGAAAACAGTCATGGTAGTAAACATTATTTGTCACATATAAGTAAAGCCAGATTTCCTTCAGTTATAGTCTCAGAGAAACAAGAAGGTAAAGGAAACTCATCCATGGTAGCTGCATGGCTATTCGAACAACTCAGGAGCAGTTAAAGGAGCACTCGTTAAATTGTGTGGCCACCATGTCAGATATCTTCCTTTGGGAAAACACTCTTCGCTGTTCTGTGCTGGTATCTCCCTGTCTTAAAGAACAACCTTATGGTAATTCCTAAAAGACTGGTAGGGTTGAGAGCCTGCACTTTGAGACAATCCCTGCTGGACAAGGAATGCTGTCTCCAAGAAAATGGATGCTGTGGGACTTCATTCCATCAACAGTGAAGAAAGACCACCAGAGGTATGTGAAGAAAAAGCAAAGTAACTTCTTCCTTGGAAAGGAAAAGGAAATGCCAGGTATGGTAAACTTTTAGATTGAGGGCAGCTGATGAAGTCACAGATCAGGAGCCAACAAAAGAGAAGAAATCTGGAGAAAACACTGCACAAAAAGAAGGGTAATAAAGGGTTGTGAAAATGTGTCAGAGCAAAGGCACTTTTTTCTCATTTGAGACATTTCTGATAAGTCACAAGGTAGATGAGGAGCTGGAGGCAGAGGAATCATTGTTGCCTTCTGGCTTAAGCCTGAGAGCGCAGCCTCAAAAAGCCAAATCCTTTAGCTAAATGCCCCAATGAAATCAAGAACTTGGGGCCAAACCTTACATGACTCTATACTGATGGACAGCATGGAATTAAAAAGACATTTCTACATACTGCTTGCTTCCTCACAGTACAACTGACTCATACAACTGATTCAGGTCACTTGGCTATCTTCTAGAAAGAGAGCTTCAGTATATTTCACCACAAAACAACAGGGGTGTAAAGACAAACCCATCCAGAACTTTGCTCTCCATCGCAAGCAAAGCTGGGAGTGAATTTTCCTTCTACTGGACAGGAAAGAAGATTTTTTTCTATCAGATTGTGTTCTCCCTCTGTACCTCAAATTCATTCCAACATTTACTGTCGTATTATTTTGAGAGTGGGAAAGGGAAGGGGAAGCAAAAATAATGCCTTCATTGATATTTACCTTTAACAAAAACATAAAAAGAGGTGACAATACTCCCTTTGCTTTTGCATATGTATCTGCCTGTGTCTCTGACTGTTGCATTTTTGGTGTACCACTCTTTCTCATTGGAACTCCTTGCTTTTGCTGACGGGTCCGAGTTCTGGAAATTCCAAGTCACAGGTCCATCCTCGTTGCACCTCAGCCTTAATTCCTCCCCTTTATTCACAACCAGTGAAGATTCTTCATGGGGCAGTGAACCAACTGGAAAAAAAAAGCACAAAATACAATGCTTGTCAATACAACACTCTCATTCTTTCTTCAGCAAAATTGTTATTTATAGTTGCATATGTGCAACTCATATTTTGGGAGTTATATCTTAAAAATACTTAGCTGCAATGGCACTGTGCAATTCTACAGGCACCTTTTGGCTTGTAAGATCTTCAGCACACAAGAGCAAATAACCATTGCAGATTATAACTAGCCTTTAAAGAAACATTTGAAAGTAGTTTCAGATGCACCAGTTTCTGCAATGGTTTGGCTTTTGAATGGGAACAGACCCAAGCTATTTAAAAATTAAATTCAAGAACATATGAGTCTGATTCTATATGGCAGCACTTTTAATCATTCTTTGTCATTTACTCAGTATGTTGCCAAGACCTAAAGTTTCCTTGCTCAACAGTTATCTTTTTTTAACTGCTCTCTCATGTATTCATAAGCTCCACTCCACTCAGACTTTTAGAAGTGTCCAGTTTAATGAAGGCATTAGTACATGCTTTCCATACTTGCTTGTTCTTTTAGCTGAAGTTCTAATTCGCTTCTTACATCCAAAAAAAATTTCATGCAAAATATTCTTCAAGCTTCCATCCCAACACTACTACGTTATTTTTGCTCAGACACAATCTCCCAGTCACCAAAGCTTCTCTAAATGACCTCTTTGCTTCTTTTTCACTGAACAAGACATAATACTACTTCAAGTTCTCAGAAAATAAAGCTATGTAAAATTAGCAGCTTCAACTCACAATTCCTGACCACTTCCCTACTACACTGTGTACTTTGAGAAAGAAGCACATTCAGGCTTCTCTGGTTTCACTGTTAAGATAAATCAAGCAAGGGGTTGCTGAATTAGCGTACCTCTGACGTGAAAGTCTTAGTGAACCTACTGAATGGAGTTCTTAGTTGAAAATGAAGGCAAATTCTTAGTACTATGGACATACTTGAACATCAGAACAACATACATAAATACTGAGATGGTCTCGCAGGAACAAATCCTTCTCCTTCCAGAGTAGCTGTTGAGTCCTACAATCAATCCTTAGCTTACAAGAACTGTGCTATCAGCTAATGTCCCTCTCATGTGAGGCATAGTTGTACAAGACTGTACAACACCCATATGTAACAGCAGAGTCAAGCCGCTGAAAATACTACTTGCATGCAAAAACACACTCTGCGGCTCCGTTCAGAGGCTGAATTTCCCTACCCACACAGAAAACACCAGACGTTCAAGCAAAACAATCGGATAATTAGTTGGGATGAGGTTATACACTCCAGACTTAATTCACTCATCTCACAGCTTTAGTTGTTCTTAAGGTATATACTGGATTAAGAACAGGTCAGGTAACTGCTCCTCTTCCTGACAAATCCACCAGAGTAGGAAGCAAAGGATGGTCAGACCACCTGCTGAGTCTAATTATATTGTTTGTTGTCTGGGTTTTGGAAGGAGCCCTCATTTGCTCCCCATCTCCCTCGGATTAAAATTTATTTATCAGTGCTAAATCCAAAAGGCAGTCATTTTCCTAGCACCACCATAAATGTTTCACATGAGGTCCACAAATCCTGCATGTATGCTTCCATGACTAAACGCATAAACAACTGTCTTAGAAATAATAATTGCCAGAAAAAGGCAGAAAAAACCCCACTTTTAATTTCAAATCTGCTTCCTCAAAGTGCAGGTGTGAGCCTGAGCTGTGATACAGCAGCTCAAACAAAGAGAATGAAAGTTCAAGTTCTGAGGATTGCAGGTCCCAGCCAGCAGTGGCTTGGCAGGTAGAAGAGCTGGAAAAACACTTTGCCCTGGACACAGAGGTGCCTGACAGTAGGGTAGAGGCAAGGAGACCTCTGATTTGCAAGCTCGTCGGATCAGAGCCAGAAAGTTTTGGTACCTGGTAAGGCTTAGGGCAAAGACCTCTGAGAAGGTCCCATGAAAAGACTGTAGGTCCTTCATGGGAATGTTTCTGGAAGACTTCTCTGCTGCTTCCCACAGATCATAGGGTACTTCAAATGACAAATGACATGAGCTGCATAAAATATCAAAAGTCCAATGTGCTATACCCACTCTGGCACTAGGTCCTCAGATGAGTCAGAGAAGGCTGGGAAAGGAGACGATGGGGCATCACTCCCTGAATGAAGCCAGCAAAGTCTCAGTCTGGGCCCTGCCAGGTGAGGTGTGTGTGCGGCTGGACTGGGGCCGCCCATTACCCACCGCCTGCCCCACCACTGTGAAACACACACCAGGAAGGTCACACGGCCCCTGCCACAGAGTAAATACCAACATGTCCCCTCACCACAGCACGGGGCACCCCTCCTTCACCAGCACTGGTGCAAATGGTGGTGGTGGCCTGGCCTCAGCTCCTAACACTGGGCACCAAACAGGCACTGGGGGGGAAGCACACCAGCCCCCTGGCCCGAGCCCTGCACCCCTCCTCCAGCAGGAGCCTTGGCAGCACTGCTCCATGCCATCGCTGACAGCTGGATGCCTCTGCAAGCACACAGACACCCAACGCAGCCCCTGCCCGATGTTCTCCTCCCAACAACAAACACCCAACGGGACACCTCCGCCGCCTGAACAACAACACCCTCGCAGGCAACAGAACCTCCCAGTGCACAACCCACGCGTGTGCAGGGACAGGGGCTGCTCCCTCCCCACGCCTCGCTGCAGCCTCTGCGTCGCACACATGCCTCAGCCGAGACACGTTCTCAGCTGCAGTGAGGGCTCACTTCATGCAAAGAGCCCCAGAGCTGCCTGGGGAACAAACTCATTTACTTGCCTCTGAGGAAATGCAGAGCCAGCCCAGCTTGCTGGACTGCTCCCTCCACTTCTCTCCTGGCTATTTATCCAGCAGATAAATACACACGGGGTAACTGTAGGCTCCAAACTGCCCAGACAAAACCAGCCTGTCATGCACTGCACAGCTGGGTGCTGGGCTTCTCCTCCCTCCAAAACTCACTGAACCACTCAATCCTAGGGCACTAGGGTGGGTGAAGGTCAAAGGTAGGGCACCATCAACAGGTTTGCAGAGGAAAGGGACACATCGGAGGCAGCAGTGCATAAATTAATCTCATAACTGACCTATTAAATGAGTGCCAATCTGTCAAACCGTACACATTGCTGTGATGTGAGCAATGCTGACAGGTGCTGCAGCAACCAACCCTTCCCCTTGTGAAGGCTGACTCTTTGGTCCTACAAATCATCCCATGCCCCTCTAATGCATAGCACAGTATGGCACAATTGGACTGGATGTGCAATAGTTGTGCCTGAGCTGGGGTGGGCGGAACATTTCTCAAAAACCAACACCACTTTCATGCAAAAACACACTCTGCAGCTCAGTTCAGAGGCTGAATTTCCCTGCCCACACAGATAACACCAGACATTCAAGCAAAACAATCGGATAATTAGTTGGGATGAGGTTATACACTCCAGACTTAATTCACTCATCTCACAGCTTTAGTTGTTCTTAAGGTATATACGGATTAAGACGTGCTCCTCTTTCCTGACAAATCCATCACAGAGTAGGAAGCAAAGTACAGTCAGACCACCTGCAGAGTCTAATTACTTGGTTTGTGGTCTGGGTTTTGGAAGGAGCCCTCCTTTGCTCCTTATCTCCCTTGGATCAAGATTCATTCATCAGTGCTAAACCCAAAAGGCAGTTTACTAGCGCCTGTTTTCCCAGTGCCACCAGATATTTTCCACATGAGATCCACTAATCCTCTACACAAACTCACAACTGAACATATAAACAAGCATTCCAGAAGTAATAATTGACAGAAAGATTAAGAAAAATGTAATTTCACATTTTTATGCAAGATTTGTGACTTTTACCTACTCTTTCCCCTAGCACCCATCCTACCCGTTCAGTTTAGGAGTCCAAAATTTTGCAACACTTACTATCAGGACTATCTAGCAAGTTGTTGGAAAGTTTTTGAAACTGGTAAACAACCCAGCAGAGCATGAATCCATTAAGAGGCAGAAGAAATACATTACATAATGGAGCTGGGGAAATAAAGGTGAAGAGGAAACAAGCACACTATGGCACTCCACAGCAAAGGCCACGATATTCCAGCTGAAACCATCACTCTTATCTCAAGACCATCTTGCTATGGTTCCTTTTACACAGTCTAGAAATTCTCAGCAAAACAATTTGCAAATTGAATTAATGTCTCATGCAAACAATTGCCACAATTTTTTTTGTTGCCTTCTGAAAATAATGTATCTTCAAAAAAAGTATGGTAGTGTAAGGAAAACACATTGTAAATGCAAGGACCATCAGATGTGCTTGACGTTATGCACCTAAATATTGTCTGTCTTTAAAAAAGAATTAACACAGTGCTTAGAAAGATGGGAATGACTTTCTATCTTCTTTTTGGAGGAATAATTAAGTATCTGAAATCTGACAGTTTAACCAACAAGTTGTAATCCATTGCACTAATCCCTATAGCATGTGTCCATCTGCTATCTCTTGATCTTTCCTCAGACTGCTAACGCCTCACATCCAAGACTGCTCCACTTGTATCACACCTGAGGCATGATTGGGCTCTTCCAGGTCCGCTTTTGCTCTTGTGCACTCCAGTAACACCAATCATAAACTCGCAACCATAACATGGCACTAACACTAATAATCTGGGAATCAGTTGTGTTGGCAGGATATACAACAGGGATGGTAAGAGATCTCCAAGTGCCAAACCCCACAGGAGACAGTGTCTGCTGACTCCTCCCAGGGCTCCATGTTCACCCCAGGCAGGACCATGGCTTTACCAGTCACCAGCAGGACTCTAAACTCTCTGAGCATTACATCTCCACTGAAGATTTCCAGCTGTTGGTGTACATCCTTACTTCACTATCTGACCCACACTTGGGCATGCCCCTACCCTCTCTCCACCTCCTTACACCTTGAAAAAGGAGATGGGCCACTACTTCAATATTCGGCTGAGTGTCCCCACCTTAGTGAAGCCCACCTGAACACATGGACCCCACAGGACAAGGGGAAGAGAGGAAACCCATCCTCTGCCCTCATGGTTCCTGAGGGCTAGGGCAAGCAGATGATCCCACTGTTGGTCACAGGCTGTGAATCCCACTGCAAAACATCGGACACTCGCCATAGACTGCATAGCCAGAGTACCACACTGGGGTTCTGGATGACCTTCTAGAGTTGTCCTCAAGGGCAGCTAGCAGATAGTTATTATATGCTAACAAAACATGTTGATAATGGCAAATATTTAATAATTAACAATGCCAAAAAAATCCCCATAAATAAATGGCAAAGGTCACAGTTGGACAGCCCAGGATCCATTTTGGATTTCCACAGCTCAAAAAGTCACTTCCACTACCCCAGCTACTCCTTGTAAGATCATAAAATTGAGTTAAAAACTACAAAGCTGGGATCACTTGTGAACAAGGCTGTGTAACTGAAAAAAGAAGCAAAATATATGAATATATTACAAGCAGCTTCCTAAGCCCTAAAAATGGAGAGGGAGGAAAGAGGGGGAGTAAGGCAGTTGTGACTTCTGCATGCCGAAGGAACATCTGGAAAACCGGGCTGGAGGAATTAGAAAATGAAACAGCTCCAGATAATACTGATAGGAAATGCAGGTCAGATTGCAGGGATATGATTAAGGACAGCAGTATGTTCCTGTAACAATTAAGGGATATGCAAACAAAAAAAAGCTTTGGCTAAGGAGTGTACCATCCTGGGAAAAGAAAATATGGTTTATGCTGGAGCTTTTCGGCCTCAGCCACAACACTGTTGTAGCACAGAAAAACACATCAGATGCAAGTCCACATCATGCTCACAAGCAACTGGAAACCATCACCAGCTGCCAAGCAAACAAAGGATGTGGGACTGCCATGGAATAAGATGAAGAGTCAAGCGCTGTGGATTTTATTCCCAGCTCTGCCACAGATTTCCTGCGCAACCTTAGGCCAACAGGTTAGTCCCTCTGTGGCTGTTTCCTCTTTCAACTCTTATCTAAACATTAAAAGGAACAAGAGGTTTGTGGCAGCTCTATAACACAGCAGATTGTTTTCTTTTGTTTCTCTGAAAACAAACAAAACAAAACAGTGAGTTATCCCATCCTCTTCCACGTTAAACTTCTCTCAAACATCCCCCAAGAGGGGGGTGCAGCATAGCTTCACAGTACCACCACCACCTGCTTCAATCCAGTACCAGCCTTTCTGCAAGCTCAAGGGACTGGTAGTGATCTGCCAGCAGGTTCACTGCTACCCAGCAAGAGTAAATCCCTTTCCTTGCCTCTCCCAGGGCTGGGATGCACTGTAAGGGCATGGTAGGCTCTTCTGAGCTTCTGCCTCTTCCCCTTGTGGTCATCAATAGCCTTCATAGTCATCAGCAGCCCCCATGTAAGCTGTAAAAACACTGCACAACGAAAACAATGACCTGACCATGACCTGATCCTGACCATGATTTCTAAACCAGTTAACTTTTTACTATGACGAATGCACCAAGGAACTAAACTTCAAAGGACAAAACATCCACAACTTACATGTAATACTGTGGCAACCGGACACTATTAGAGAGACTGCTTCCAGTGCCTATTCATTCTGGGCACTGGGTTCATTTCAAGGGCTATCACACAGGCCTCACTCACCGCAATTTTCAGTTTCTCATCTACGACAACACGAGAGAGTAGAAACAAGAGATATGCTTTATCAGTTAAAGTAGTGACACTGTTGTAGATGCAATGGTCCGGGGATATCAGCAAGACATGGCTTGCAGGGAGGTAATATCCTTTTTCAGCATAACCAGCAGTGCTGGAAAAATGAACATGTTGTCAGACACACAAGTCTCCTACAGGCCTGAAAGAAAATCAGAAGCAAAAATGTCTCTTTCACCCAAGTGTAGAAATTCTAGCCAGAGGCCTGCCTGGTCTTCTTTACAGTATTAATTGGTTTAATTGAAGTGTATCACCTTTTTGTTAAAGCCACTATGACACTTGACACATGCTATGACAGAGATGAATTTAAGACCTTTTCAATTGTATTTTCTTTGTCCTGCCATTTCATGTGTCAAGGAAACAAATAAAGTGTAAAATTCACATGTTAATCACACTGAAACAACATTAATTTACTCTGATGTATAAAATCTCCCACATTTTTCAAAGGACAGATGCTATCATATGCTTACTTGTTTTGTTCCACTTCACTAAACAGATATTCCCCCTTATGCTAGATGAAAAGTTAAGCAATGGCAAATGTCAATTTTAAGTGATTTGATCTGAAAGCTACATCAGATCCCATTTCAGCTAGGCAGTGGAGGAAAAGTATAACCTCTTACTTCAGAAAAGAAACCGTCCACGCCAACATCCAAGCTAGTGTCTGCCTCAAAGACGTAGACCAAAAAAGATCAAAGACATGAATGTTCCCTGTAAGTGTCACAGACTCTTGGCATGTATGAATGCCACAAATCCTTGCTGATAGAAATGCTGACCAGCTCCTCTGCCCAAATTCACCTTGGAGACTGAAAAATAACTGTCACCAGACATGCGTTACAGGGTCTAGACTGATTAGGCTGCAGAACTAAGTGGTTTGTTTCTAAACCATCTAACAGTGTCAGTGCTATCTGCTGACCAACAGACTCTTCAATGCCATGTTTCCCAAGAAGAAACACAGAGCTGTACATTACCAAGAAGAAAACCAGGGGAAAGGATGAGTGTGGGCTTTGACATTTACCCTGTTGCATGAAGGCAACCACTGTCTTCTCACCCAGTCTTGCCCCCCTGTAGACCCTTCACCTTGAATGGGAAGGGAGCAGAGGAAGGGCACTGTGGAGGGCAGAAGGCAGGAGCTCACCAGCCCAGCATTCAAAGGTGCAGCCAAACCAACTCCATCTGCAGGCATCATAAAGGAGAAACGAGTATCCCGCAACACAAAGAGCAAGTGTGAAGCCAGCCAGCAGATTCCCACTCACGGCAAACCCAAGAGAGGAAGTGAAAGGAGGCTGGAATAAAGGTTGTCTTTATTATCTGCAGAGGCATGAGCATGGGGAACCACAGAGGCAGCTGGACCTTGGCTCTGGCTGTGAGACAACCTCCTTTGAAGTGACACCCAATGGGAAGCTCTCAGCACCACAGTTTGGGATTGCCCCCACATCAACCTGCCTCACTAAACACCTCATGTCCTGGGAGGGCACTCCACAGGATAAGTAAAAGGCACCTGGTGCATATCCCTGGCAGAGAAAACAGCTGAGGCAACTAAGGTACACCTGAAGAGAGGTTATGCTTCCCTCTGAACAAGAAGTGGTTAATCAGGAACAGCCAGAATCAGAGGCAGGTGGAAAGAAGACAAACCCAGCCAGCTGCCTAGCCCCCACATATCCCACTCTCCAAGAGAGACATTCACAGGATCTTCAGGCAGGGCAAGCGTGAGCACCTGGACTGATGCCTGCTTGTAGGTGGGAGGCAGCAGATCCTCCTGCAGAGGCTCTTGTCACAGCAATTAGCAATGTAGCTAATTGTACTTTGTCTCCCTGTTTCGGAAGCAGGCTTAGCAGAGCAGATTCTGCACATGACCTTCAAAACAAATATGGGAGAGCTGCTCTCTATCTGCAAGCACAACACTCCCTCAAGAGAGAGGGCTGGGGGAAGTAACTGCACCTTCCAGTGACAGAGACACACCTTCTTCTTCCCCCAGCTGCTTTGTCTTCCCTCGCTGAGGTGAGGAAACTTCAGCCATGCCAACAGGCCACTTTTCCTGCCTATCAAGCAGTTTGCCCTTTCTGATTGGCATGCCTCACTCTGCTAATACAGGTAATAGAAGCATTTGTCAAAGGCAGACACGTAGCTAAATATAATTCTAGTTTAGCACAAATATTAAATGGTCACAGCAGGATGAAACACCACGCTTTTTTCCATGGCTGGGTATGACACCTTCCTAAATTCTCTTTCTCTGCGAAGTCATAGCTTTGGGAGTTATTCTGCCCTTTTGGGGTTTTTTTTGAAGGTGCACCATATGCATTATAGCAGTCCAGTCATTCATCTTGAAGCACGATGAATAACAACCTATTCTATGTTATTAATTCATTTTATAACAGCACGTTATTGCACTATGTTCTCTTATACCTAAACTTCACATTCCAGAAAGAATCTACTAATAAACAAAACCAAACCCAAAGCATGACTGATTTACTAGGTTTTTTAAAACTAGAGTGGTCTAAGCTTAAAACAACTACATGCTAATTCTCATTCAAATAAAAATACAGAGGACAGATAAATATATATGTACACACTCAAGTAGGATTTGCAATAAAAAGAGCAAATGTTTGTCATAACACTTGTCAGTGTTGAGATTTACAGTTAGACTGATCCTTACTCCTACTGAATTATTGCTGCCTTCCCTCTAATTTCCAAAATTACTTATTAACCAGCTGTTCCCACAGTTAGTTTTATCAGCTGTTAGACACATAAATAAACAAATTATAAAGTAAGTATGGAAAATAATTAGAAGGAATGAAAAAAGTGCGCTAATGCATAGTGTATTCAAATTTAGCTGTCACTCATCCAGTCTATTCCTTTAATGGCTTTTTCTTCTCACTTCTCTTTGCTGACACTTACATTAAAAGGTGCAGTATCTTTCAACTTCCATTTTGAATGAATAGTCCTTGTAATGAGCAACATGGGCTTGAAAGCGTGTTTGCTGAAATGCAGTGAAAAGGTAGTTTTAATGAAGAGAAATTAACAGAGAACAGTGAATCGTTTTGCAATCTGAATTAATGCCGATTTGGAAAAGGCTCAACTGAGGAAGGAGATGTAAGACTTTTGGCAATGAGTATTCTAATTACTTCAAGTCTTGGCAGTAATTTTATCAAATAGTAGCAATTTCATTAAAAGGTGCACTGGTAATCATCTACATAAGGCTTCCAGAGGGGAAAATATACCAATAATTGCATAATTATGTTATCATTGCTGTTATGATGGACCACATTAAATACCACAAAGAGAAGTACTGCTTTTTACTTTCTCTAGATATTTAGTTCAGAACTTTTTCCTAGAAGATTACAGCAATAAACAAGACTTTCAGATTAATAAACATGTTCACCAAATTTTGCAGAAAAGACACAGCTACTATTTCATGTCCATTTTACTTTGTATTCTCTTTTCCTTCACTGAGAGAATTGACAGATTCATAAGGAAAATGCTAGTTTTAATAATGATAGCTAAAGTATTTATATAGCTCTATTATTGAAATACAAGTCATTGCTCACACGTCATGCATTCACATGGCACACGGATCCATTTAAGAAGTAGGTGTTGGAGTATTTCCATATTTGTCCATACAAATTAACTCTATCTATCCAGAGATTTTTAGTAAGCCTGAAATAAGTTAAATGTCCCTTGTCTAACTATCACACAAACTTTGCTACTAGCTAAGATGTTGGTAAAAAATTATTGTGAAAGTGTTTTTCTTTCAGACAATGCCAAATCTAGTAAACATATTTTTAATGGGGGATCCAGTATTAGAGAATACTAGAGTATTAGAGACATTATGGAGTTTCCTTCTCTGCAGACTTTCAAAACCTGCCTGGATGTGTCCCTGTACAACCAAATCTAGGTAAACCTGCTTTAGAGGGGGTCTATAAGATCTCCAGAGGTCCCTTCCAACCCCTATCATGCTTTGATTTTATGATTCTGGGAGGTTCATTGGCATGATCTTTAGAATCTCCTAGGGTGAACAAATCTTGCCTCAGGTGTCACACTAACACCCAGCAAAATCTGTCACTGATGTCGTCTTGAAAGTGCCTTGAACACAGAAACTTGGATATATTTCTGAGAATCCAGATTCATTTCCCCTGTTTTCTGGCAATGAGATACATAACTTAGCTGTTGAACTTAATCTCCAATAGCAGCAGAAGTCCCACTTGCTTGCAAATTGTACTTTATTTCCTAGTTTATTAATAAGCCTTATCACAAATTGTGTATACATGGCATATATTAGATAGCTGCTTATCAAAAAAGTGGTCCTCCTTCCTACCCCAGGAGAGATACACAAGAGGGCATCACACTGCGAGTGCAGCCTGAGCACCTGCCTGAGCGGGAAATCCCATTTCAGCATCACTTCTTACGGTATCTAGTTTATGGGAGGAGACCAGAAATACAGGGTTTATTTCTGCTCCTTCCATTTGACCACTTTTATTGTGCTGCATACCTCTAATCCTAGGTATGATGATATTAGCATTACTGCAGAGTCAGCAATTTTATGTATAATACCTGGAAGTCAGACGTGCTATGGAATAGGAAACTTCCACAGCTTGTGTTACAATGAACACTACTGGGAGGAAGCTTTTATTTTGTTGGAGGTAACATAATTTCTTTTCTAAGTTAAAAATTTATGCTCATCCAGGCATAGAAAGCACTTCCATGCCATATAAAATAGCAAACAAAAAGTTAGACAGCACAAGTATATAAAAGAATCAAGCATAGCCTGAGCAGCAGAAAATGAATACCTCAGTAGCAGGTCCTAGCGTAGAAGAGCATCTAAGGCATAAGAACATACTTCGGGTAGAAATATCCTATTAAACTGCCTATTTAATTTAATATTACATTAAAAGTAAAAATGTAGCCTTTTAAAAATGCATTTTCTTCTTTAAAAGTAAAAATATTCAACAGTAATTTTAAAAATACAGCAACATAAATTTAAACTTATAACTCCTCTAATTGTTAAAAAAATTAAAGGCAAAAAATTTATTCAAGCAGTACATTTGCTGCCAGCATTTTAAAGATAATCAAACTACTGAACTGATGGAAGTCAGTCACTGAGCACCTCCAGGCAGGTTGTGCAGTGGTGATAAACCAGGCTTTGGCATCTGGAGTTTCTAGCAGGTGCAGAGAAAATATTTTTCTTACTTCAGTTCATTTGGTACAAGTCAATTAAGTAATGAGTCCATTCAAAGAGAAGCTACTGATCAGGAGTTGAAAAAACCCATGAATGTTTCTTTCCATTGCCATTCAAAGAATAAAAAGAGGATGAGATGGGCTAGTTCTAAAATTTTTACAGCGCAGTGATTAGAAACCACCAGTTTTGACTACAGATAGGCCTTTCAGACATTAATTCTTTATTTCAAAACATTTCTCAATGAGTTTTTTCTTCTGAATTGGGTGGCTTCTATGTGGTGCTATTTATCTAACGGAAGAACATTTCAAAATTCTCGTTTCCTTCATTGTAATCAATGCAAATCATCAGTAAAAAAATCAATTATCTAATACAAGAAATGTCAACACTTCCTATTTTCATACTAAAACATACACATGAAGAATCAGAATAAGTGTATATATAACAAGCTACGTAATTGCTTAAATACAGGCACAGTGATTAATCAAAGTAAGTATAACATTAAGTGCAAAGGCTATATTTAATTAAAACTCTATCTCAATGGTAATAAAAGAGGTTAAACCTTTCTTTACAAAATGATTAAGTACAAATGCAAAACAGTTAAAATGAGGCTTACTGTTGGCTGATTTAAATCATGATTAAAATCAGATTTACAATGCTTTGAATCAAATTGAAGCACAAAGTACATGAGGAGGTAACTATTTTGTTAAACCTGGGAGCACTACATTTCTTATCTGGAGTCAGACATCAATTTTACACATCGCATCTGGAGGAAATGTAAGCAAGTTGAAGAGGGCTGAGAAGAAGGAGTTATAAAAGATGCACCAAAAGAAAAGGCTGAAAAGGTTTATCATAGAAAAGTCAAACATGTTATTTTAGTTTTCTCTGTGTAAAATGTTATTATGAAGAGGATGGTGACCAGCAGTTCACTATATCCACCAAAGCAAGGAAAAAAACCAAGGATGGAATTAAGCGACAAGCAAGCGAGATTAGGTTAGGTGTCAGGAGAAGCTTTTGGCCTTTAACAACCAGTTATGTACTAGAAAAAATGGGTGGTATACTCTGGGCTACAAGTCTGCCTTAGAGAAGGCTAGACAAAGTCTACCTGGGAAGATCTGCTCTGCCTGACCCTGGGGAAGAGCAGAGGACAGACCAGATGACCTTTGCAGGTCTCCTCCAGCTTTATTCTTACAGTTCTGCGGGTGCTTCCTAAGACTTGCTGTGTCTCTTAGAAATCCCACTGCAGGAGGCAGGTGATTGAGTGAGAAAGAAAAGAATGAACTTTCCAGTCCTGAGGGCTGTGGACAAAACCTTCAGCCAATAACTCCTGAACAACAGAAAAAAAAAGATTAATAGAGCCATGGGTAAGTTTTTCATCTCATGATATCCTACAGCAGGAACCTAGTTTGTTGTGAATGGCCTAGGTATGCAAATACCCAAATCATTTATATTACACTGCTCACTGGGGTCTTTTCTCCCTGCCCTGAAACATGCAGGCTCTGAATGACAGGTTATAACCAATAAATTTGATTTTTCTTTCCCATGATTTTTGCACAAAGCCTTTCTTTAAAAGAAGTCCACTCCATGTCATGAGGAGCATATTCAACCAGCTGGAGTGGAGGAGCACTACTTAGCTTAAGACAATTACTGATGGGAAAAGAAAGGAGATGTAGGACTAGCCTTGCATTTGCCAGCTTCCAAAGAACCTTTAAGAAATGCTTCTCTCTTGATTTTCAAATTTCCCTGCCATGGCTTTCATCTCTTGATGCCCATGCATCCTCTTTATCACTTAGATTTACAACCGTCAGAGCCTAGTTGACCAGCAAATTCTTCTCCGTATCAGATATTTAATGATTATGTTATGTGATTACGGACTCAGCTGTCAAGATGACATTTAAAATCATAGACATTTAATGCTGTCAGCCTCACAGTGACAAAAACCCCTGTAGCTGATAATGTTACTAAATGACACTTCATTTTAGTTACAATTTCCAGGAACGATTGGTATGGAACAGCCCAGGAGTTGCAGAGCATGGCAGTGACATTAGAAACTGTTCTGTTATTCACGTGCCTATTTGCTGTTAAAGATATTATAAGTAAGAGCCTTACCTGCTGTACAAAAAAAACCCTGTTGCACCATGGAAAAGATCATTAAAAATCCATTTAAAGGTATATCTGAAAACCAATGTTTTCAGAATAAATCAATACAATCCCCAAGAGTAAATCCACTGAGAGATTAAAATTTACTGTGCTTTCTAATTGGTGTACCCTAGAAAACAGAAGTCACAGCCTCCCTTCAAACACAGATGTTTACACTCCCCTTATGCTTTTATCACCAACGACAGCAATCTTGGCCATTGGACAAACAACACACTTTCGGTTGCCATTAGGTTTGGCAACCAGCCAAGGAGACTGCTCACATGTGTAAAATTATGTTCATCTATGAGTGTTCACAGAATTCATTGTCAAAGAGGGTCCCTTCGGAAAAAGCCCTTCTAGTTTCCTAAACGTCACTGACAACGAAAAGCTTCTGCAGTAAAACAATACAGAACAGTAATAATAATTTTTAAATTCCTTTTTATGCCAAGTCCTAGTAATTTGTGTGTACATTCTCTTCAGATTTTTTAAAATAAATGTCCAAATATGTAATACACTGAAGTCTGGATCACCACTTTCATTAGATGTCTTTAGCATCAGCTCATCTCTTTCACCCAAGGTTACAATGAACACCTTAAGCTCTATTAAGGCTGAAGAGCCTCAACAGGGGCAGCTGAGTTTCAAAAGGACAGAAACAACTGCAGGTTGTTTCTTGTGCAGGGGAATATTCAGAAGGACATTCAGAAATTACAAAAAGGCAAAGTTTTATACTTAAAGTGAAAGGGTACTTACAGTAAATGCAATGCATTAGGATATTAGACCTCATTTCCTCTAGCCATTCTCTGAACAGCTGAAAGAGACTTAAGGAAATGAGTCAAAATCCTGGAAGATGTTTGTACTAGATGAAAAAGAAAACAACATCTGTAAAATCATGTGCCACATACATAGAGCAAGACAATGTGCAAGGCTGGATCTCTGCGATGGCATTCATCTTCATGGGCAGAGAGAAAAAGCTGAAAAGTGGCTTAACCTTCAGCAATTACTGCCTGTCTCCTACAAGATTGCTATAAGATTAGATCAGTTGGCATGTATTGCAGATAAACATATATGTTGTTGAAACTCTTTGATGCGGTGTGGTTCTTGTTTCATACAGAATTTGTTATTCCTTACCTCCAGATTACACCAGAGTGTTTACTGAAAGTTCAGGCTAGAAAGCAGCTTTCCTTCAAACTGCAAATGCACAGTATTTGGTATTTAGTTTGACAGCTCCAGATACACCTCAAAACTCTTTTAAATAACTTGCACTAACAACAAATTCTAGTTTTGACAGAAATCCAAAGAATATAGAGGTATCGTTAGAGTCTCTTACAACAGACCAGAGAGAAGAAAGGACAAGTTTCACTATGAGAAACTGGAACATGACTCAGATGTTTCTCCTATAACCAGTCCTAGCTTGTGTTTACATGTGCTAAAGACATATCCTTTCCGATTCCTCCTGTGTCCTGGTGCAACATGTCCCTTCGGAGGTGACTCAGGATCCTTTACCAGTCCAGGCACCTGCAAAGAAGCGTTATCATTTGGACAATCATCAATAGGTTTCTGAGAGGGCTGAAGTGAGGTGGAAAGCCCACGGAGCGCCAATATAACCCAATGATACTACAGCTGCAGTCATCTGTCAGTGAGAGGCTCTCTCTTGCAAAATGAGCACACGGAAATGCCTCCAGTCTCTATGAATGGTACTTAAACAGGATGCAAATGGGAGTCTCACTTCTTGCCAGATTTATCACATTCTTTATTATAAAGCCTGAAGAAAAATAATTTATGCGCTTGCTATGAGATGGTTCCCAGTTTTAACGGAAGGAGAAAGAATATTGAGCTACCTTTGACCTTTCCATTCTGCTCCTGGCAGTGGCACTGGGCCACATTTCTGTGTAGGAGAATCTGCACTGCCGTGCGGGAGGAAGAAGGAAAGAGCAGAGATGGAAATGTAGGGAGAGCAGGATACTCAGATGGTTTGAGGGGGTCAGGGCAATGACTGAGTGACAGCAATCAGAATCCTCATCAAATTCAATCTTCCTCCTTCAAGCCTCCACCCTTGTGGCTGACAGGTAGCAGGAAGCATCATGAAAACAGACATTTTTCCCTTTGGCACAGGGAGAGCCTCCTATTACTCTACAAATGAATGAAAAAAAAAAAAGACTATATTGATGGATGTTGAAAGGAATTATGTCCAGTCTTCCATGACGATGGGATGGAAATGCCACAGAGACTCTTGCAGAGTACTAGGGGCCAAGGGACAGGGTGAGCCTTTGGGGAGGACAGGAAAGGCATAAAGAAAAGATCATTCCAGAATATTGCATAAAATGAGGACAAGGAAATCCCCAAATCAAAAGAAAAATGGAAGCATATGTTAGGATGCAAGAAAAACAAAAAGTAGGAAGGGGTTGTGGGCGGAGGAGACGAATGGCTTACCCTCCAAGAAGCGACATTAAGCTCTGTTTTCTGCATCCTCCTTCTCTGTTTGCAACCAAAGGAAGAAGCTTTTGACTAAAGGCCAAAGAAAGATACTTAATATAAATCTGTATACCCATAAACAACAGGATAAGTCTCAAGAGGGACTGTGGGAGATAATCCAGTCCGTTTGCACCGAAGCAAACCCAAAAGTAACCCAGGGTCATGGTAGCTCCGGAGCAATCCAGCACAGCAGATGAGCTCTGTCCTGTCTGTGACTTCTGAAGTTCCCTGCGCCCCTGCCAGGATATGAGCCCTCACTCTGATACCTCTTCCAACACAAAACTAGCCCTAAATATTCCTACATCTGTGTAATACACAGATGATGCATATACGTAGCCAAAGACAGGTTTTTTGCAACAAGTAATTTATGTCTACTGCATAGTGTACTTTTGTGTACACAAATTTGTCTGATGTGCCCGAGATGAAGTCTCCCACAATTAAGTGTCTGAACCCAGAACCAGAGGAAAGATCACAAAAAAGGTTTCTTCCTTGCCTCTCCAGTACTCTGGAGCTTGCATCTCACGTCTTCCGGGGGATGCTGCTAGTCTGACCTGTTTCTCAAGCTTTCCTTAAGTACAGTCTAACCATATGATGAAGGATAACCTGCAAATGCACACAAGAAATACACAAAGTAAAGTTGGTATTAATTGTGTCAACTTTGTTTTTTTAATTGATTTCGAGGAATAACCCATTGGTAGAAGACCTTCCCATCTGTGTGACCACAGCACTAGCATTTTGCAGATATATGTGGGTATTTCTGAGTAGGAAAGTCCAAATTATCAGATATCACACTCTAGTTTATATTATCAATAAAGAAGCAAACCCAAAAAGTTACCCAAACAAAACTATTAACAAAAATATTCATAAATCAGCTACTGTGCCTGCCCTCTCACATACCAAAGTAAAGTGCTTACAATGAAGAATCATAAATTGCCACTACTGTTAGTTTCTGGTATTTTAGTGTTATTTGCTCCCAGCAGCATAGGCAGAGACTTGAGGAGCCCTTCACGGCTGCTCTCACCCAGGGTGCTCTGCAGAGCTCCCTTCTGTTGGTGGCAGCAGATGTTAAACACCTAGCGCTGTGCATCGCTTCCCTGGATCCTCGCCTTGCTCTTAGACAAGTAATAAAATAACCTTTCATGTTATCCACTTTCAGATTTCAGCGCACAGAGTGAAATTCCTCCCTGTGCAGCTCCTCCAACACTAGCAGCGACTTCCTTACAGCACCTTCCTCTGTGCATCTCCAAATGCCTCTGAAGCCTACAAGACAACGAGCTGCACGAAGACTCAAAAAACCATGTGCAAAGTTGCCCAACGCTGCAACCCGATGCTGTATTTAAAATCACTAGCCCTCTGCGCACAGGCTGTGAGGTTAGGCACGGAAACCCCCTTTTTATCACTATAGTGGAAGGGAACCTTTGAATTCACACCCAACACGCCAAAGTTTTAGTACTGACAGAGCTCCCGAAGGCCTGAGCAGCACCGCTCGCCCTCCCCTTCAGCGCGGAGGATAGGCAGTGCCGGAGCAGACCGGTTCTGATGCCTTGTCCCGCAGCAAGCCGCCTGCCCGGCCCCCCCGGACCGCGGGACACCGATCTTCCGGAGCGCACCGGGACACCGACCCACCGGCGGGGCACGGAGCCGGTCAGACCGCCCCCCTCCCGGGGCGGCTTCACCTCTGCCGGGGAGCGCTGGACACCTGACGGCGGCGGCTGCTTCGCTGCCTATTGTTCAACGAGCACTTAACCGCGGGGACATCTTGTACTGATCACCAGATAGTTTATTGTCAAAACAGCCCGGCTCGGGAAGATGCGGGGAGGGGGGGAGGCTCCCCGCCCGGCCCCTCTCCTAGCCCCGCATCACCGCGCACTGCGAACAAAGGACTTTTTTTTTTTTTCCCGGCGGGGCGTCCCGCACAGGCTGCGGGGGCCGATGCCGGGACAACCGAAGGGCTGCCGCCGCG
>VYZX01027032.1:168572-197786 GCA_013401335.1 Brachypteracias leptosomus
GCACCCCCGCCCCGCCGCCGCGGGAATGGGGGCAGGTGGAACCCCCGCCTCTGGGTAGGGGCAGCGTCCTCGTGTCCGTCGGTGGGGCTTGCCATGAAGACCCCAAACACGGACCCCACCCCACCAAGTAAAATCATTTACAAAGGATTAACCCCGGTGACCGAATATGCGCACCGTGCTGTCGTGGGGCAGAGACCACCCTCCTCACGGGAGGCACCGTGCTGGGCACCGGCAGGTGCGGCGAGGAGGGGTCGGTGCTGGGGGCTGGGTAAGCGTGGTCCGGGGGGAGGATTGGGGGGCCAGGTAGGGCACGGGGCCTGCAAACAGAGGGAAGCATCCCTCAAAGGGCAGGTACAAAGCCATTTGTCTAGCTCTGAAATTCTCACTGGTAGCTCCCGGAGGTGTCTCAGCGGATTCTGTACGCACTAAAGGTACGGCTTCTGCCCTGGCTTGCTCCACTGAGATCTCATAAACTGTGCCAGCTCTGGGCTGTCTCCTATTAAGGGTCATGTAGAGCTCCAGAAGTGAGACTTAAAAGTATCGGCTGTGACACAAAAGGAAGAACTGAAAGAACTGGTTGGTTTGGTATGGAAAAGAGAAAGCTGACAGGGAGCTTAAACATGGAAAAGGTTCTTACAAAGAGGATTGTGAACAATTGTTTTTCATGTCCCTCAAGGGCAAGATAAAAAATAATCCATTTAGTTCTCAAAAAAAAAAAAAAAAAAAGAAATATCTCAAGTGTTAGGAAAGCACTTGCAAAGAGTAAGGAGAATTTAGTCTACAAATGCACTGTGGAGAAGAGGTTGTGGAATCCCACAGAGGGAGTTTTTTAAGCACTGATGAGATGATTGACAAAGAGGATCTGGGGGCACTTGCTTCTGTAGCTGTGGAGCTAGAGTGGAGCTGCTCTTCAGGCAGAAATAACACAAATTACAGAAATGTCTGTCTTTAACACTGCCTTGTCAGTCAGCGTCACACGCTACTGAGGTGAAAGAAAGGTGTATAGATGACCTGGACTCATGCCTGCATTTCCTGGGTGCACTCTGCCCAAGTATCTGCAGGCAACAGCCTAGCAGGCAGGTGAGGGAAAGACACACAGACTGTCAGTAAACCCATACCAACACTTCGGGAGGTACAGAAAGATGCAGGTGACACATGGCAAAACCCTCACCCATGGAAAAGCATAAATGTAAACTGCTTGAAATGTGTTGATATAGATCAGAAAAGTTATTGAAGGTAAATTACTCCTAATTTTATCTTAATCTTTTTTTTTTTTTCACTCCTGTCAGATTTTTTCCAAGGTTAATAGCACTGTCCCATATGGTCCAGCATGAGATGAAAGTCTTGTCTTATATGTTTAAAATGGCTCTCTCCATTTCTTTACTCTCTTTCATCTCTGACAGCCAGTTTCTTTTGATGGCTGAATCCTTCCTCTGCTGCAAAATGGAATACATTTTTGTTAGCACACCAACAATTTCAAAATCAAAGATAATTTTAAAATGTTATTTCTCACTAGGTGCTAGTCTCATCAAATTAATTCTAGGTAGAGAAAAAAAAAAGCTGAAATACTTCAGGTTTTAGTGCATTCCAGATTTTCCAGGTGTCTTTGGGTTTTGTTTTTGTAGGATAAAAAAAGGGAATTGGTGATTTTTTTATATATAAATATTTAGAGCATTTACAGTTTAATTTCTTGAAGATGCAAAGGCAGTGCAGAATATGGTACAAGAGGTTTCCACTGAAACATTATCAAGGAACATGTGATGTTGTCATTGTGACAGGTTTCTCCCTGTTCTTCTTGATTAGTGCTCTTTCAGTTAGTGGCCTGCCTTTAAGTCCTGCACATCCCTGATCACATGAAGCCAAACTCCATGTGGCCCTGCATCATGTGTCTCATTTTCACGAGTGTTAGCTGAATGCTATACATCACAAAATCAGAGTGGTAACAATATTCCCCATGTTCTTTGCCTGGCTATAAATAGCTACAGTAAGTGGGAAACAAAGGTGAATTGGTTTTAACCTGGCCACTTATTTTTAATAATCATAATGATAAATGCATTTGCCCTTTGCACCTCTATCTAATGTATTGCACTAAATGCTGTAAATTCTCTCATCCATACTCTGTTTACATTATAGAAGAAAAAGAATGTTTCTTGAGCAGTGGAGGGTTCTCTTAGGTCTTTTTTCTACCTATGTCCAAAATATGTGAGCTTAAGACAGAAAGGGTCTCTTCTGAGTGTGCAGCCAGCCTCACATGTTCCTCTCTCCAGTCACCACTGGGGTACTGTGGCAATGTGTTAGGATAGGTAATGCCATCTCTCCTCATCGTCTACTGGAACCAGCTTGCACTAGGCTGACATTTTACTGGAGGGTGGGAAACAAAAAAGATCTACGGAATTTTAAGACAATGGAGACAGATTTGGAGACTAGAATGATAAGATTGGGGAAATGTGTGAAACTCCGTATTTGGAAAGCTCACTTCAGATTGAAATCCTTGAAGTGATTTAACATTTATGGACCATCTCCTTTGAATAGTCAGTTCAAAAGATTGCTTTTACACATCCATGGGACTACTTACTGGAGTAAACATTGAACAGATCGATAATATTGGTAAGATTAAGCTAATGTCATTGAACGACTAGTGTCCTAATGAAGGACTTTTGCTATTTCTTTACCTGAATGAAAATGCATTTGAAAATTATCTATTTTGATGTTTCAAGCAGTTTATTTGCCAGAGCTATGAAAACCTTTTTATTCTAAATCTTTACAGCATAAATAATCCATGAAATCTATTTTATCTATGGCACAACATATCTAATGAGAAGAGAGGAAAATGCCCTTCTGATATAGCAGATCAATGCCAGCTAGAATCCTTCCTGATATCCCTGTGATAACGACTTCTTCTATAAGGTTATATTTTCCTTTTTCTAAATTGCAGATTGATGGATCTTATTCTGAGGCATCACTGTTCCATGTAAACTGTCGGCCCCAGCAAGCCAGCCAGCTCCAGAGTTAACTCCTCTGTGATTCCTGAAGGCTTTGAGAAATTATGAGAGTTTGAAACGTGTATCGATTTACCAATGTTGTGTAAAAGCTATCTAAACATTGGCATAAAAGTTTGTTAAGCTTTTTAAAAGTGAAGAGTGGTTAAATTTCTGCCTTTTGCACTCATCTAAAACAGCATTTCTGAAGAGTGGCTGTCAGGAATGTCATATGACCACCGTGCAAAAATGTATACTCAGCACTCTGTCGTATCTTAATTTTAATTGACAAAACTGTAGCTGTGAATTTTCTGGACCTCTTGTTTATTAATACAAAAACTCAAATGTGTGAAATCTGATGGTCTAAACTCTTGGTATGGCAAGGTATAATCCACCTGTTTTCTAGAAGCCTTGAATTTTCAGGACATCTCATTGCATTTAGTTTTATTAATTTCCAGTTTTCTGCATGCTCACACTGACATGTAAGGGTTTATAAGTGGAGAAAACTGGTAGTATTTGACAGGCATATGTCTTAAAACTTCATTTGTAGGTGGTAGGATTATCAAGTCTTCTATGCAGTTTAACTGAAGAAACTTCCTCTATTTTCAGCAGGGATGACATAAAATAAATGTAGATTAAGTGGACACTGTTATCTCATTCCCCATGGAATATGAGCCTTCAAACCGAATCCATTCAGTCTTACTAAAGTGGGAGGTATCTCTTACTCCCTTTTAATCCAATTTTGTAAAATACTCATTAAATCCCATTGTGCCCGTGATCTTAAATCAGCATTGCCATCCTAGTTAATTAAAGAGTTTTCCAGCATCGAATGTCAAGAGCCTAGATATAATCATCACTGAAGCTTGAAATATACACTGTTTTTAAAGACATCTTGTATTATCACATGTGTAGCACACTATTGTAAAAAACTGTCTTATCAGTGTAAGCTTAAGTGGAAAATAAAGGATCTAATCTTCTTGATATCAATTTTTGTTAGTTTATAGCCTGCAATCTTGCTAAGAAAAGAGATTTGTCTTTATGAACTGCCAAGTATAGTTCTTGCCTTTATCGCTTGCTGCTTTATTTGCACTGGCCGCTGTTGGGAGCTGACTCCATGCACCAACTTGGGTCTTTTCAGGTGTTGTTTTGTCTTACTTCATCTTGTTGCTGGAGCACTGCTGTTGGGTTTTTTTTCTTTCCAAACAAATATAACATGTCAAAGTAATTGTGGAGAAACAGCTGATGTGGCTTCCTCAAAAATGTTCTCCTTTCCCAGCTTGCTGCACTTCCCATCCTTCCCTGGTCTTCCCATGTGTGGCAGCTTTGTCTGCAGATGTGGAGAGCCTCATCCTTGCCCTCCCTGCCTGCTCCCAACAGGGTATCAATGCCTCAGTTGCTGAAAACATATCCAGGCTCTGCATCTCATGACAAGGACTAACGTTGCTTTACAGTTCATAAAGAGTCCTTCTGTGTTTTCTCACAGGGCTTTGCCATATCTGAAATCTAAATAAATGTCTAGAGAGGGGGTTTGTCAGGTGTTTTTCTTCTGAGTTGATTAAAGCCACGTGGGATCCAGTTGACTCCTTTGGTGTTTTTGTTAAATAACACTATTTTGCATGTGAATTTGAAGATCAAATAAGAAGAAAACTGAAACAAAAGCAAAAGAATCCCCTTGATTGAGATCATGTATGTCAAAAGTGTGATATGGAGAACAGAGTGTTTGTCTTGCTCGTGTTCCCTGAGGAGATAAGATTAAAAGTTTGTTTGTTTTATCACATCTTGTTTGTTGCATTGCATCTCAAAGTATCTTTCTTTTACCTATTTTAATTTATCATTATTTAGCTGTGTCAGAAATTACTTGGATACTTTATAGCCTTGCAAGGCATCTTCAAAGTTCTTTAGGTCCCATTTTGTTTACATCTTTGTGTAGTTTGCACAAATGTGTTGGTTCTCCTTTCTTCAGTTTTAAAACTTGGTACTAACCTGGATTATACTTTACGGGCAAGTGGCCTGTCTTGACTCTTCCTGCCAGTGCTTCTCTCACACATCTGGCCTGGAGCACTCAGCCTTTGTCAGGGGAACATCATATGAGCCTCCTGCTCTCTCCCAGTCTCATCCTTAGTGTCTGCTCTGCCCATCTCCTTGTACAGAGCAAGGCATATTTGTCACAACCCTGCCACCTCATCTGCAACAAGGATATCAGTGTCTGGCCTTAAAAGCAACTGTTATTTATTAGTCAAAGCATTTCAGAAAAGACAGTTCTTAAAATAGTAAACAGACTGCACATGTGACCCATTTGCTGTTTTTCATAGAAAGACCAAGAAGCCTAGCTGCTTCTCCACAAAGCTTGCCTCAGTCTCTGCTCAGTAGTGTTCAATTCCCACGATGGCCATGGCCAACTTGAACTTCTTAGAGAGCAAGGCACTTTTTGTTAGTAGCCCTCTCATTGAATGGGTAACTCCCAGCTTTGTTAAAGCAAGGCTTGCAGTTTGCTGCGGGTGGATGAAGTGTCCACAGAGTTAGCAGCTTCTCCATCACCTTTCACTTCAGCCCCTGCAACTTCCTAAGTAATCTTGACTCAATTAAAATGCTGTTGACATGTTGCCCTTCTGTGTGGGGTAGGTAACGCTTACCAAGGCAAAGCTGCGGTATCTTAGGGGGCTGTACAGCAGGTCTGTATGTGTTTATGTTTTCATTACAATCTATCTTCACAGTTCTTGGTAACCAAAAGTCTCTCAGAGATTATTTTCCTACCAGTCTTATTCCATTTTCATACAGCTATCTTGTACTGCCAGAAGCCTTTGGGACTTTTTTTTTCCAGCTATGTATATGTGCAAATGCAGTGTATAGTATAATCCCCAAGCCACAGTGCAGATAGATGTCAGGAAAACATACACATCACTGGGAAAGTAAAGGGCAGCCAAAGGTTCTTCCCCATTAGGAAGGTCATGCCCATCACATTTATCACCCAGTCCTCTATATTCTTTACCTGTAGAAGTTTTTTCAGTCTTTTTGATAAGAGTTTTCAAACTGAGATGGTGCAGTCACCTTTGGAAATTTCAGTATGTAGTCTGTTGCAGGGTGTAAGTGAGATTTGCAGACCCTTTAAATCACCTCCCCAATGGATGCTGGCTGCCCAGCCTGGGAAGGCCTGGGATTGCAAACTTGATGAATTTGCATTTTGATGACTTAATTTGTCCCATCTGGATAACCAGAAGGAAAAGTTAGTTTGTGAAGATGGCTGGGAATAAAAATGGTGTTTGTCCCTCTGGACAGGTATTATAAAGCCTGCTGATATTAATGAAATCTAGCTTTAGAAGACTTGTGAGCTTGGATTGTAAGAGGCAATATTCTATTAAACAGGATGGCTACTTCTCCTTTTTTCTCCTTCTGTTTTGAGTTTAAGGAGATTTAGTAGGGCCATATCAGTTCAGTATGCTCAAATTCAGTGAAGTGAGTTTTAAGATGTGTTTTCTGGAAGCCTTTTCCTATTTTATCTCATCTCTTTTATGGAGTTGATTCTGAAATTATGTGTTACTCAGGTGTGCAATGTTTATCTAGATGTGTCTGTACATTTTTCTGTACATATCTGTAAAATATAAACAACTGCATTAGTGTAAATAAATATATTCTAAAGACCATATGTGTTTTTGTCCTGGTATGTTCAGCTGGTTCCCTCTTGTCTGTTGTTTCTGCTTCCAAATTCAAGAGCACTGTTGGCAAACCCCTAATCCCAGTTGGTGACCCTGCATAAAACCAGGCTCTGGCTTTGTGTACAGGTTCCCATGCTCAGAGGACACTGCTATTAGGACATGACCTCCAGCACCTGCACCAAGGTGTATTCTCAGAGCTCACTAGCTCTTTGCATCTGCAGTGGAAAAGCCCCGCCTTCATTTCTGCCAGTTTTAAGTCTTACAGATACTTGTATGTCAAAACCTCTCTTTCCTTCCCCAAGTTCCTTAATTAACTGCCTATAGAGCCATCCACCACTTAGAGGCAGCTTCCTTTTGAGAGATAGGTGTTGTCACCTGGCAGCACACAGGACCAGTTTGGGACACAAAAAGTATCCAACTAAAACAGATTTGGGATTATTTGGGGTTCACATAAGAAATTATGGAGTGTCCCTTTGCCATCTGCTCCTTGTTGGAAATAATACAAATGTAAATGTCAGGTTTACAGCTTATGAGCCTATTACCCCTCTAGGCATACGGCCTTTCTTGCCGAGGGGATGTGCATCCACTGGGATCTGGCTTTCACAGTTGACAGCCTGGTTTCTGTGCCTGCCTCCATCCTGAACTACTCCTGTGTCATCCAGGCCTGCGTTTGTCACATCAGTTTGCAAGACACTGGCAGTGAAATAGGCTTAGAGAGGTCCTGACCCTTCTCTCCCTATTTCTGTCCCCTGCTGTGCCACTTTAGCTTGCTAGCTCTCTGTTTTGCTGCCATAGCTATTTTGGGGAACTGCAGAAAAGGTTATTTTTCACTCCTAATCTAGTCCATGATCTGGTTCACTGTGTGGCTTTGCAAACAGGTCTACTGCCAAACCGAGGCAGAAAACACAGTGAGAACGAGCGGTGAGAAGGAACTTATACTGGCTTGTTGTCAAAGTCAGCACCTTCCAAAGGCAAACCCTTTTTTTCTACAGGAGCTGGCCTTTAAATACCAAAGTAAATGCCATGATGCCTCCATCTGAAGCCAGGGGTGAAGCTACTTACAGATGATTTCTCCATCATAGATGGACACCTAAGTGGTCAGTGTGATTGAAACAATGCAAGGCAGCAGCTGGCTCCTCCTAGGAGTTGATATCTTGGTTATCTTGGAGCTACTTCCCCTGCCTCACGTCAGCTTGCCAATTGTTCTGTGCCCAGTCCAGGCTGCTGCTGCCTTTATTTCTCCTTATATTGAATGTTATACAAGATGCCGGTTATAGGTGCAATCTGTTAAATGCATGATGTCTGCTGCGTTACCAGCCCTCTCTGCACAGCCCGCATATGGCCCATTGTTAACACAGATGTCAGCCCAGGAGCAGCTTGCTTTTCTTGCAACACCTCAGAGAGCAGGCAGCTCTTCCCCCCCAGCTCGAGTTCATGTGTCAGAAGCAGATCATTTGTTTGGGGCTTTGGGGATGAAATTAGTATAGCAATTAGGATATGGCTGTGGCAAGCGTCCACTCGTTAGTCTATGACAATGTGAACTGGATTTATGACAGTGACAAGAAGTCAAAATAACATGGTAGGGTAGCTCCTTTCAAAGGCAAATTTAACAGGTGCTATTTACTGAATCTGAGTCAGTCTTAATCTGGGGTTAAATCTTGGGGCATTATTATCTGTAGAATCTCGATGCCATGTTAATTCTCACTACACAACCACTGTACAGCTGATACACAGAAATATGCAGAAAATATTGTAAATAGTATTTAGAATTCTTCTTTCATCTTCTTTCACAGATGATTTCTCAGTTTCTCTAACATGATCATATGATGAAGCATGTGTCATTTTGACCCTTGAAAGCCTGGAAGAACATTAGCAGCTCAAGTTCCTTTCCAAACACTTCAGAAATCCTTCTGTAAACAAACACTGGAGATATCCAGAACTAGCAACACATCACAGCTCTTGGGTTAATGTTTGGCTGATACTATCAGCCACCAATAAAATAGAAACCTACAGCTTATGTTCCAAGTGATAACAGGGTCCTGGATCAGCACATCAAATGTCTGTTCATTTTGTATTCATGCCATAGTGTTGTGTGGTCAGCTACATTGGATAAAAAGTTATTGATTGATAGCTCATTGAGTTTTGTTTCTCTTAGTTCATTATTGAAGACAAGATCCCTATTGAAAGGAGCCACCTGAGACTGAGATTCACCTGGATCTAAGCCAGATGCCTAGGTACTGTCTATATCCAGTACAAAAATGAAGACACCTCCAGAGTGATAGTTTCCCAATCTGAAGCAGGTGGGATGAATCATCCTCTGGAAATGTCTTTCTCTTCCTCAGACAGAATCTAGACAACTATGTGAAAGTTGCATGTACTGTTTAGTCTCAAAGATGAGCAGTCATTTCCTTTAGATGCCCAAAAGACAATAAGGTGGATGAATATGATCAATGAGGAGTTTCCTCTGTAAATAAATCCAAAGCAGTAGTAACAAAATATTTAGACATGGAGATTCAGTCACAAGCACAGATCTGTCTAGATCTCACATCACTACCAACCAGCTACATCTCATATCACTTCACCGTTTTTAGCTGTGAATGGCACAGCACTAAACGTATCTGCAGGTCTTCTTTCTCAATGGGAAAAAAAGGGCTCTGTGGCTGCCATATGGCACTGGGATTTGGGATTTCCCTTGTACTGTCCCCACTAGAGAACTTCAGTGAAGTTTCTCTGTGCCACAGTGTCTCCAGCTATAAAGTCCACTGACCTCCTTTACAAAATGCTTTGTGCTCTGTAGCTAATGAGGGCACTATAAGAGTTGGGTATTAGCCTCCAAAAGCAGCTATGGAGCATTTCCAGTGCATGTCACGTTCGTTTCCATTATGCCCCTGGGCCTTGTTAGCTAGCTACCATGTATTCCTCCCTGAAGCTGCCCTCCTTTCTTTGCATCAAAGCCAACCTAGCACAAAGGCTGCAGGATGCAGATTCCTCCTCACTCAGTTTCTCACTAGCACCTTGCCTGAATGGATGTCCTTCCACAGATGTGGGGTGAAGAGTGTTTCCTGATAGAGTCAGCAAGCCCACCAGCTGCATTTGTAGGTGAATTCCTATACTGGTGCACGCTGCCATGCTTAATCTTCCAGGAGTACCTGTAACCCAGTGAGATGGAGTGTAGCTGGGTGTTAGTAAGCTGGACCGGCAGCAGTAGTAGGTACCAGAGCTTTTTGCATCTTTGCATTACTGTGATGCCCCAACATCATGTATTCTCAAAGTGATTGTGCTGCCCTGTCTGTGACTCACTCGTGCTCAGTTCTCTCCCCTCTGTTGCACTAAGCAAAGGTGTGTGTGTGTGTGTTGTGGCCACATTGTAGATCTAGGCAGGGAACTAGTCTAGCTGAGATATTGCTATAATACAAAAATAGGAGGTGGAGAACAGGGTTGCTTAAATTAATACCACTGTCAACAAGGTGCATCACAGACTGCAACCCATACAGTTTTTTCTAGGTGTCTGTAATCTCCTAGAGCTGACAGTTTCTGGCCACTACCTCTGATAAAGTTTTCAGTTCCTTCAGCCAGGCTGGGATTCCACATAGATTTTAAAATTTCTTTCTACCAAAGATATTTGAGATAAATTTCAGCTCCTTTTTCACAGATATACTAAAGGAGACACAGGGAATGCTCTTCTCAGCTCATCTGCACTGAATCTATTGCCAGCAGGTGCAGAGCATCCCCAGCAGGATACACTTTCGAGCAGGAGAAGAGTAAGGGGTGGAGATGGCTCCTGAAGCAGTTAAAAATACTATAGGATTACCTTTCCTACAGCTGCAGCAAGGGTCTAGCCTCAGGAAGCTCTGCACAGCAAACAGGCAGCATGACATGTTTTAAAAAGGGATTTCCTCCTGACACTAGCTCTTGAGTGTGCTCCAACATATGCCCAAAATTCTTGTATCTGTATCAACTCACTGGTGGGCTGGGAACACAGCCTTAATGCTACTTGTGCCTTGTCCGCATGATCTCCTTTCAGGGGACATTGCCAGAAAGCTGTTACCCAGGGTTGTATGATCTACTGAAGCTCATGTCACCATGTTAAATAGGCCCATCAGACGTAAACTTGGCTTGGAAGGACCATAGAAATGAACCCTTTGTGCACATATCGCTAGTAGACTTTAGTATGTTCTAAGGTATGATGTTTTGAAAAGGCTCAGCTTATATGTTATGTCATGGACAACTTTAATTCATATTCATTCATAGCCTTCTTGCACTATTTGATTGATGGCAGCTGGATAAAAGGGAAAATGTTTGCTAATTCCTTTTTAGCCAAATATGCAACAATATCTCAATTTTAACAGCAAGCTTATCTTTAGAGGGCATCTTTTTGTTAAATAAATGATAGATATTGTCCAATCTATAAAAGAGCAGTTTCACTGTTCTTCTGATTCTCTTTTACTTTTATGATAATCTGAACATTTATAAGACAAGATATCGTTTAGATGTTCAAATTAGAATTGTATTTTTGGACCATGACATCAGTTTTTTATGCCATTTCACTCTATTTTGAGCTAAAATTAAAAGTTCTTTTAAAAACAAACTGTATCTAATTTCTGTGCTAAATCAAACCAGGCAGTGGAGAATGTTTTTACTTTTAACTAGAATGTCATTAAAGTGAAGGCATACAAGTACAATGTGGAATTGTAAGACATCTCTGGAAAAAAAAAAAAAAAGAATTGACTGCAAAGTCTTTGTCTGCACTAGGAGTGGGATTTTTTTTGCTAGAGAAATGCCAGCAAACCTTCATGAAGAATCACTGCTTGCATCAAAATAAAGTGATTTCCCACTAGAACTTGTTCCAGTTTTTCAAAGAGAAGCAGCAACACCAAAGAACAATTTTGCCAGCCCAGCAGCATTTGTGAGCAGGACTGTGTTGCTGAGAACTGTGTATTGTTGACTCCTCCTTGACATCATTATTTCAGCAAAAATTCTGGACCCAGCTAATGCTGTGATTAGGAGCTTAAACCAAGAGAATTAGCACAGAAGTGACATTCAGCTTTACATATGGAAATAACATGCAGAAAATGTGCAACAAATTTTTTCCTTGTAGAATATTAATTTTGTAAATAGACCAATGCTCCCAAATGAAACTAAATTCCTTCACAGTATGCCTCTAAAGGGCCAAACATTACATATATATGTATAAAAGTTATATATAACTTTGCTATTTCTTCAAACGTATTGTTGTTCTTTAAGAATAAAGCCCATGGCAAAATATGAAGATTTGAAAAGCAGCTTGCTTTTGTGGTTTGCCAGACAAAGAAACAGCAAATAACTAGTGACTCTTGCTGTAATCTGTGCTGCAGTTTTCACACTCAGCCAGCACAGGAAGGTTAAACTACATTTGGCTAAAATTCTCAAAAAATTGTGTGGATTTCTCAAGTACTGATGACTCATGTGAAAATTTCAGCTGCTATGTTGTCTTCAGCATGATGTTTAGATTTCAGGGCCCAAATGAAGTGTTGCATTCCTCCCACAGATGGTATGAAAGAACTCGAACATTACCTGTGACTCAGGGGAAGGCTTTAGTATCTGTGACTTTGATGTCTCTCGCACTAGCCAATGTTGATCAAAGACTGGATATGACCTAAATGAGAGGCATATGACTGTGCTTGTTTAGCTGTAGAAAGAGTCAAATATTCAAAGTTTAAAATTATAGTCTTAGATCTCTGCCTTTAATGCTACCCATGACTCAGGGGGATACTCACAAGGCCATTTAGCAATCTCTTGCATTACTCTGGGTCTCCGCAGCTTCTGCTGCAGGAAGATGTCGCTTTCCAGGTCTGTCTCAGAGAGCTGTGCTCTATGCTGAGGCAAGAGTTGAGCTCAGTCTTGCACAGTACTGGTGGTTGGGACCTATTCATCCCTCCTCTCCACCTGCTGACTTACTTTACAGTGATTTTTCTTATTTCCAGCATCTCCTATCTCATTCCCAGCCTCCTATTTGCCTCTCCAGCCCCTTCTCCTGTCACACTGCCTCACTGACAATAATAACTTACAAAAAATAAAAGTGGAGAGGACTTTTCCCAGGTTATTTCAGCTCCTAATAAATATGAACATCTCTGCAGGCATCCAGGGTGGGATGCTGCTGTGAGATGAACATTAGAGACTGCTCCCCATCCTGACTTAGAGGGTACATCCAAGTGGGAGGAAGCAAATCCCTCTATTCCCAGCATGCCTAGCAAATTTGCATCTTTGCTAACCCTATGAAATCTCTCTGACACACATGAATTGCCTTCTTTGTTTGACCTGTTCCCTATATAATAAGCAGAGGAGACTTCCTTCAGTTTCTTTCTGGTCTCTTTCATCTTTTTTTTTTTTTTTTGGCTTCTATACTCTGTTATAAATAAGAATTTCCTAATTATTTCTGGTCTAACCCTTTAAAAGTTTCACATGATGATGACACAGTAAGGAAATGAAAGAAGGAAGATATATTTGTAAATTGATCTGGTCACCCTCAGGCTTTGAAATGGGAAGAATTTAGGTCTAGGCAATCCATTTCTGTTGTAAATGTTTGTCATAGATCTGAAGCCCCCATTAGTGAAGGGGCAATCTGTCATAGGCTCTCCCTATATGAGATGCTTTGTGCCCTTGTTCTGTGAAGAAAGAGTTGTAAACACAGGAGGTGACTACTAAATTGAGGGACTGAAAACACTACTAATAATGTTCATTAACAGCAGGAGAATTACTTCTCTTTAAGAGAAAAGGGAAACAGAGATTTGGTTTTATTGATATCTGCAAGATAAAGAAAAAACAGTCTCCAGATAAATACATTTCCTTGCAACACAAGATGTGTAATTCCATGGAAACAAACACACAGACATAAACTGCAAAATGCTTGGGGGCACTTTTAACTTAGCGCAGAAAAAAGGGAAAATAAGTATAAATGTCACAGAAGCTATAACAAAAATTAAGAGAGCATACATTGTGTTTAAATCTTACGGATAATGTGCTAAAGATTAAGTTGCATACTAATAACACACAGCACACATTTTAAAGTGATAGCACACAAGTTGGATGAAAAGAACAAAAAAAGTTTAGCAATATAATATAAATTATGATCATATTAATATAGATCTGTATGTGGTGCAATTCCTGCTCACATTTTTAGGAGACTGTTCATTAGGAAACTATGACATTAGCCCAATTTTTCTAAATTACAAGCAAACCCCAAGGCCACAGTTTCATGTGAGAAGGATTTAACCTCTGCAAAATCCCACTGGGCACATTCGACAAAGTTTACTAAAACTGATGTCAGATTATAGAAATAAAGATTCTAGCAGCTACTCTTCTTGCTGATGCACTTTGGCAGCATTGTTTTGTTGTTAATATCATAGGACAGCATTGCGGGAGCTTCCCCATGGGAATCCCACTGCAATCTCAAATATTAGCATAAACAGCTGGGTTTCTGCCAGGTTTGGTGACCCTGCAAAGAGCTGCTACAAGCTCATTCAAGCTTGGAAAGCAGCACTGTCCTGTAGATAACTTGCTGATGATTTGTTCTGGCCTTTCATACCCCTGGTGCAAGGTTGGAATAAAGGAAGCTAATAATTACATCTATTCCTCCAGATTTGATGGTGGAGCCTGTGGGCAGGAGTATTGCTTGAGACTCATTTGCTCAAATTGATTTAAATTTTATGGGGTCTCTTTAATGAGTAGGGCCAGTGAGTGCTTCCAGGAACATAGATGCATACGTGGAAAGGCAGCAGTAATTACTTTGTACATGTGAACTGTGCCGGATCTTTCCTCATTTTTCTTTTAACTCCTATACCAGGAAGGCCATATTTTGAAAGACTTTTCATAATTCCTAAGTAGAAATTAGTGAGGAGATACCCCTTCCAAAAGCCCTTCTCAGAGCTTTGGCACAGGTGAACTGAGAGACGTGAATTTCTCTGAGTCTAGCATTTGTTCCAACACAGGGCCTATATTTTCCTGCCTATTAAACTCTCACACATCTGGGTGGTTTGATTCTGCAGAATCTATTTCCTGCAAAAATTTTTGTAAAGAAACTTGAAGTTACTGCTTGTCTGGAAAAGGGATTGAACTTCTTATTCAAACATGTCCGGCATCATAACATGCTGGAGAAGACCCTCCAGGCATTCTCAGTTTCTTCAGGCGCTGTCTGTCATATCTGGATTCAGATATGCCGAATGCACTAATTTATTAACTTTCCCTCTGCATATATTGTGTATCTCCAGGAGACCTAGTTTTAGAGGAAACCTTTATAATACGTTTTTTCAGAATGCCTTTTGCAGGCATCTCTAAAATAATAAGAGTTTCAATGAAATGGAAGTGATTTTGAAGGAAAAGGTGGGAGAAATGTGAAATTGCTGCAAAGTTCAAAATATTTCCACCAATTACCAGCAGTTTTGCAATGCATCTAAGTGTTGCAATATGAATTATGTCTTCAAGCAGTTCTTGAGCCTTCACAATACAGATTTTCAGATATATTTGTTTATAACTGAGGCTTACTGCATAATGCAAATAATGTAGCAGCACAGCAAGCATGAAGCATGACATAAAAAATATGATTAATGTCAAGCTCACAAATTCAATGTCTGTGTGATATGTCCTCAAAGTGCCCTTTGCCTCTGAGTTACACATTTGAAATCAGGAAGACACAGTCTAATTTTCATTATCTTTGGATCCTCAGCAGTGTTTAATAAGAATGAAACTTATGCATGCATTTTCTTGTAAAGATCAAATCTCACTTGGGAAACTTGATAGCTTTTCTTCATTGGCTTTTAATTCTTTTGGTAAATTAGTGACTGAAGAAAACATGGTAGTGGTAATTTGAATTAAAAACAGCAACAACCTTTGATACAGTGCCTTACAAAGTCTTATGCTCAAAATTAATTCAGAATAGCTTGAGCATAGAAATTGCGATGCAAATTGAAAAACTACAAGCCTTAAGCACACCCAAACTGGATACCTCTAATGTTTTCACAGCCAAAAAGCTTTTCATCCTCCATGGGAAAACCTTTCCAAAACACAGTAATTCTTTGTTTGTAGGGCTGTGGTCTGGACATGAAAACTCAAGACCTTTTAGAAAAGCTTATAGACTCCGTAACTGTTCTAGACAAACAATCACAACATGGTTCCCTATACTGATGAATTCATCCAAATCAATATTACCTGACCCCTTGGGGGTGTTAGATTTGCCGGGATTCTGTTACATGGAACACCTTCAGATCTCTGACAGACGTACAGCTTAATGTCATTCATTTTTCTTGCTGTTTCGAAGTCCTCTACATCAGATTCCTCTACTTGATCCTTTGTGAATTGAATTATTGTTGATACCATTTATGATTAGTATAATAAATACATTTTATGCACAGGGTGCTAAGTTTTTAGACATGTTCTCTGTTCCTGTCTGTATGCCTGAAGAGGAGCCCTAATTTTCAAAGAAAGATCCTTCCCAGCAACCCTCTTTGAAGTACATTAAATCTACTTTAGAAATGCAGGTATTATTAATCACTATTACGTCACTGGACTGCTGAGCATTTTCTGTGTCTCCAGAGCCTGTGGCAATAAGGCTCAGATGGTCTTCCCGCGGCAATTATGCCTTCAGACATAGACATCTTTGGAGTTAAATACACTTTATTACGAACATATGTCAAATTAGATGTGTATTTTTGGGTGTGGTTGTTTTGGACAGTGATACATTGCAGTGCAGTAATCATGATTTAAGAGAATAAAAGAGATATTCCTCACCTTTGAAGTGTATCCAGAATTACTCACTCCCTTCTGCAATGTAAATAAACACGGCAAGAGGTTGTAGGGATAGTCAACATTCCAGCCTTGTACAGGGTGCAACGGGACAGATCTTCCCAATGCCAGGTAAAGGGCAGGTTACTTCTAACGGAGTTGCAATGATTGATGTTAGCTGCTTGCAAATAAAGAGGCTTTACCTAGAGGAAAAGGCTGACTGCTTTGTCTGGAGAGGTGAGAAAACAAGCATTGTGTTCCTAACCAAGTATCCTCTCAGAAAAAAGAGAGAAAGGGAAGTTGTCAAGAGGACAATACTTTTCAGCCCTTCATTGTAAAAGCCCAAAGGAGTCAATTCTTCCTGAACTGACTTTTTGACCTCCAGAAGCAGTTGAGTGTTTTAAGCTGATCTGAGGGCTCATTATTCAGATACAGGACAAGTTTGCCCACCTGGAGACCTCACTGTGAGCCAACTCAGGCTGCTTGGATTAAGGATGATACTCAGGAATGTCGCAGGGATTAGAGATGTCTCAGGAAAGGGGAGTTTGCTGTGACTGGCGAATTTTTGAATGTGGACAGACATTTATTAACACCCTTGTTTGAAGTTTGTTCAGCAATAAGGTGCCATGTGGATAAGATCCAACTGTGAGAAGTTACCAATATGCTTTATCCCTCTTTTTCTGCAGTCTGAGGCTTATTTGAATCAAGATCCTACTAATGTGCAGCCTTGGGTGCTTCCTATTCCCACTGTCTTTGGCACAAATCTTGGAGGAAAGCTTTGAAGATGGATATTTTCATGGCTCCAGCATTTGTCAGAAGGGACTCATTACACAGATGCCCTTTGATGAAACTCTGTGGGCTTGCCAGCTTGGTGAGGGCAGTCACGCATTAGCTGTGTCTGCACCCAGAGCTGGCAGGACAGAACCAAGCTCAGCTACAGAGGTCATTCAGCCATCTGCTAGAGTCAAATGGACTAATTTGCTCTGGTGCAGTCCTTGCTATGCCACTGTGGCTACAAGTGAGTGGCTCATGGACTGAACCAGCATGCATGATGGGAGCCTGACTGGAGAAGAAGCTTGCTTTGATGAGACATGGCAAGGCAAGATTGTAAGATGCTTCTTCCTACCCCCCTTCCCACAACATCTTTGATTATGTTAATCTTTAGGTTTCTCCATTAACAGCTTTAGTCACACTGCACTGATTCCAATTAATGGTCTTCAGTTCCATAAAATACAGCCTCTTTGATATGATGTGTGTTGAATGTCTTGTAAATATGGACAAGGAATGCATTACTGCTTTGTTACAGGTGGCAAACATTACTTGACATGGTACATTTCCCTAGCCGGGACAGGGCTAAAAACTTATTCATGGGAAATGCTCAATATTACCCACTCTCTCCAAAATTCAGTTGTCAGACCCACAGATTTACTCATAGCTCATCTACAATGCCTAAAGCCAGTCCTATGCTGAAACACTTCTCATCTAATACTTTAACTGCCATTTTCAAGCACTGAGTGAGCACTTGTCTGTGCTGGCTCTACCTGAGTGTATTTCATTACCTGAGATACTCTTGAGGATATTGCCTGAAAGACACTCATCCCTCCTATCCCAACCAACACTTCAACCATTGTGGGAATCTCCCTCTGATGCAGAAGTTCTATCATGGCCCGAAACTATATTCTTGTCCCATGTGTTTCCATGAAAATTTTCCATGTTTATGAATCCACATTTTCTCATGAGAAACTGCTTCATCAAAATACTCCCTATCAGCTGCAGTTTTGTTTCACTTCAAAGACAAACACTATGACAAGGCCTGCATGCTGGGAAATTTTTAAGTCAGATGTCTTGTCTCAAATGTTAAAAGGAGCCATTTTGGTGGTTTTGTACACAACATATAATGCCAGTATTATGTATTTGAGGTAAACCACATGAAACTAGAACAGCATCAACAGTATGTAACATTTAGTGCTGCCCGAACTGTGACCCAGAGCCATCTTTTTTTTTTTCTCATGAACTATGGTGTTACCAAAGTGTTGACTGTCTAGAATAGTGCTTAAACCCTTATACTTACTAAACTCCCTTTATTTGCTTGGAAATAAATGAGTGTGTGGTGGGAGTTGGAGTGCTAGCTGTCGACATGCTGGGTTGTTAGTGTGTTTTGTCTGAGTAGGGACACTACAGAAGACATTTGGCTCTGTTTAGAAACATAAATATTGTTCTTCTGGACATATATTGACTCCCACGTCAAGTTGCAAACAGGGACCTGGCCACTCTGACTGGAGAGGCAAAGACAGCCACATGCAAGGTTGCCTATGTCCATACCTGCCAAGGAAAGCAGGAAGAGAAGGTAGAAGTACACCACCATCAAAAAGGGTATATGACAGTGAGGCACCCTCTCCAGATCAAGACTTTTGAAATTGTTCAGCTATGTCTGCGCAAACTCACAGCTTTGCTGGTAGATGGCTGGAGACTGTGCCAGAGGAGACAGACCTTTGTGTCTGGTACACTGGGGGCATAATTTTTATATGGCTTATCATCATGAAAAGTACCACCAGCATAATTATCTTAACACTCTGACAAAAGTCAAGGGGGCTCTCCTCTTCCAGAGCAAGTTCATTATCCATGCTGGCATAGGGATTAGTGTCCCTCACCACCACAGTTCACATCTTACTGTGACAGACCAAAACACCTCTGGCTTCTCCAAGCAGTTGTCCAAAGCTCCCTTCAGCTTCAGGCACACATCCATTTCACCTTCGCAGGATTTTCTTTCAGCTCGCACAGCAAAAGGCTTATTTATTTACAAAAATGAAAGATAAGCTAGATTTTGAGATGCATGTATATGCTGTAGGTTAATGTACCAGCTCAGTCTAAGCTCTCAGAAATAGTGCTAAGCCTTTTATCTCAAAACTGGGCTACCTCTGACAAAGCCTTTTGGTCTAGCGTGTGTGCAAATTTGTGTGACTTTAAATCTGGTGATATCACAGCTCTCTCTGCAGGCTGTCATTCCAAGTATGGAGCTAGAAGATGTTAAACAGCAGCTACAAAGATTAAACATTTAAAATCAGCAGGTCTGGATAACCTGCACCTGTGATTTTTAAGACAGCCAACCGAAGAGAACTGAGGAGCAGAAATGGTGATTTTCAGCATATTGGAAAACTTCCAGCAGCTCCCAGAAGACTGGAAGAAAGTCAATGGCATGTCAGTATTTTAAAAACCTGTAGCAGGAAGCTTGGATATTACAAGTGTATCAGAACTATTTGGAAGCAAAACAAAATGTTGAATTGTGAGTATAGGACTTGATTTTGAGGATAGAAATAAAACTGTTTCAAATCAAAATTGGTTTATGGAAAACAAATCTTGTCAGATAAAATACTATGTTTTTGTAATGAGGCTGACCATTGCTGGAAACAAATTATTAAAGTAAAGGGAGAAGATGCGGTACTAATATTTTTGCAGAAACTCTAAAGCATCAGAAATTTCACATTTAGACTGAGACTGAAAAAGGTAAAGGAATATTTAAATTGCTTAGCCAAAACTTACAGAAATAGCTCCTGGGTTCCAAAATGACTAAATACTTCAGACAAAACCTTCTCTTCTTTGCCATTGATTTTGAAACATAGGAAAAGATAAGATCCATATTGCTCACCCATGTAAATGGATTTCTGCATAAATGAGGCAAAAACTAATGATAGCAGGATAGTGATGGCTTTGATTGCTGCTGAGCAGCTCAAGTTGTGCAAATATACAAATACTATTTCAACAAATGAGTAAAGGGCAGTGGCAGGTAAGTTCACCAATAAGCCTTTGTTTGGGATGTTCTTTCTCATATATTCTCTCTTAAATAGTCAGGCTGTGGCATTATGCTCCAAATAAATACAAGTTAGCCGTCTGCTGCACATCAGCAGTATGCACCAGATGTTTGAAAGCTGTGAATTCATTTAAAATGCTATTTTACAGTGTCTGATTATTAAATAGGATGAAAATTTTGGGCTTCATGCAGGAAGCTGCAGTGACTGTCTTATCTATGAAGGAGTCATTTAATTTGTGGCAGAATGGCTGCATTTCCTCAGTACCAGAGAAAGTGGAGGAAATTATTATGGTCACGCTCTTACTGAAGAGGATGGGAGCAAGCCTGTGTGCTTACATTTGCAAAGATATCCAGTTTATGTTGGTCTGAACTCATGAGACCTGCAAATTAAGAAACGTAAGTGAATCTTTGTTAAAATCTGTGTAGACATTCCCACATTAAATGAAATTGGTCTCATTGTATTTTGAGGGTGTGGCAATTGGGTCTCAGTCTCAGCTGAGAGTTTTTACCAGCTGCTACCAGTGTTTCCCGTTGTGGATGATCCCATGAAATGCAGCCACTGTCCAATGAACACAAAGGATCAAATAATCACAATGTAAAAAGTTGCTCCTCTTTGACTGAGAATTGACACCATGAAGGTGGGAGATGTGGAGTTTATTTCACTTTTCCCTGGTCTGGAAAGCCCAGGGTTAGAGTGGTCACATCTCCAATTCTCTAGCCACTGCCTGCCACCACCTGACACTAGGAAAAGGGTGCATGTCTGAGATCTACAAAGGTACTTGGGCACCTACCTCATATCAGTTTCCCATGGGTATCACTGGAGATTGAAGACGAAGTCAAAACCTCTGTTTGCTGAGGATTGCTCCTTACCTGCATAAGAAAGAGTTCACTAACATAGCTGTACAGCCAGGACAGGTGTATTAGTGAACGCCAGTAAGTGTTGGAAAGCACAAGCTGGGTTTTGGGATCAACCTAAACCAGATAGTGCAGATAAGGAGCATGCCCATGGGGTTCCCCCCACAAAAGGGGGAATGGACCAAACTAGAGTTAGTCTGAAGTAAAATCTCCATAAACTTGTCTATCACAAACATCAGGTCCTCTGCACTAGAACTGATTTGCTTTGCAGTTCCCCCTTAGTGCACTGCACTGCTGCTTCTGCAGATTTTGTCCATGGCCCCACACCAGTTTGGTGAGTTCATAGTGTTTAAATGTCTATGTGTAACACAAAATAGCATTTTCTGTCTTCCAGCTGTAACTGAAAGAGCCACATACCCACACAAACTGTTCTGTATGGAAAAAAAAAAATCTATTTACGACAAAACCCCCTTCCTGGAATAGAATGAGGGAAATGATAGAGATACAGAAGAGAGCAACAGAATATCACGAAGTACTTCTCAGAGAGAAGTCTTGAGTCCCAACCCATGGAGTGTTTTCTACAATGGGCTTGCTTATTCCTTTCCAAAAATCTCAGTATCTCTGACTAAAGGGAATAATTTTCAAACGTGCCTGAGGAATTGGGTAAGCAGATGACAAGCATAACATCCAAATCTTTTTCATCAGGAAAATGGAGGTTTACATAGATCCTTTTTTTTTTTTTTTTGCAAAAGTGGCTGCTCAAAAGATGCCAACATTTTTTGAGAGGCTGCAAGTTGGATAAAACTCACAAGATCTTCATTTTTCAGAAGTTTTCAGGCTGTGATCAGTTTAGTGCTTAAAATCTGGGGAAAATTTTAACCAAAAAGCCTAGCATGATTTTCTTTTTTGCTTATGCATAAATCTTACTGGGAACAGGATCCATGTTAAAAGAAACACAGAAGGTCTTCTCTAAAGTGCTACAGTTTACTACAACTGCCACAACGGTGATTTATGGGAATTTTTAAGAGCAAAAGAGGAATGTGTGAATCTAGATCCAGAGGTGAGACAGAAATGGAAGAGGTTGTTGGCAATTTTATTCCACTTGTAAAGTAAAAAAGGAGTGATTTTTAATTCACATTTTTAACATATCTAGTTCTTTTAAAAACATATCCATTAAAAAAGAGAGAGAAAATATGATGTGCTTCCAGTGTGATAGAGGTAACTAAAACCTAGATGTATAAATGCAGAAACAGAAGTAGAAATACTACACTATTTAGAAAACACTAACTGATGGAAACCTATGAAAATAGTCAAGTGATGCTTACATTCACCTACATATTATTAGTTAATAGATATGTAATGAAAATTCAGATAAGAAGAATGCACTAAAAATCCAAAGCTGTTATTTCTGACACTGCTGTCTGCCTTTTTAGCATCCAGGATTTCGTGCATGGACTGTTCTCTTGGCAGACAGAGAAATCCTTTTTGTTATATTTTCTCTCTCGCTTGCTTGCTGCTTCCTGTCCATGTGCGATGACGAGATGTCATTTCAACACACAGTGTTGAGATGTCTGACAACAGCCACTACACAATCCCAGTTTGAGCTACTTTCAGCCCCAGAACAGGGACACCTTGAATATGAAAACATCCAACCCATGGTCTAACAAAGAAAAATATTAGTACAGATGCTGCAGGTTTGGGAAAGCATTGTGCTTGTTGGGGAAAGGAGCAGGCACCCAGCTGTGAGATGATGTTGTCCACAGAAGTGCACCTATGCCACCAAGCATGAAGGTGCTGAGGTCTCTCCAGCTGTAAAGTGGGGCAAAAAATTCAGAGAGGGCTATGGTGCCACATGTACCATGTCAGAGGGCTGGGGTGGTGCAGAAAGCACCAGATCTTTCAGATCACAAAGGTAATTACTTACACTAGATTCATTGTCCTGTATACACACAAGTTGATGGCAAAATGCCAGGGAGCTCACCACAATGGGGAGCAAGACAGTGGCATTACAGCTCTAGAGGTGTGGCAGTGGGCATAAGCCTTGTGTTTTGGTATGTGGGAGGAGGAACATACAGTGTAAGGATGAGTGGTGTGGAAGGAGTGAGTTGTCCCTGGGAAGGGAAAAGGGCACGTAAAAGTTCTTGCAGCCACCTCCTTGCCTGCATGCCATGCTGCCTGACTGCCACCAGCGCTGTAGCCACCAGTGGTGACACCTCAACAAATTAAATCTGGTTACAGGTGATGAAACAAGCCATGTCCATTTTGATGTTAACTTGCAGTGGAGTCTTAGGTGAGTCCAAAGATGGAGCCTGTCTCTCACTGTACACCAGGGCTTGGAAAAAAACCTGAGAGGTAGTTTACACCACTCCACTGTTCTAAGACACTTTTAGCTTTCCCTAAACAATTTGTCAGAGATGTTTGTCCAAGCACATTTCTAGGGATCCCTTGCCTCCTTTAACAATGTCTTCCAAAGTTTCATCACTGAGAACAGTTTTCCTATTGCCTAATGTAAATCATTGTTACTGCCCATTTAAGCCCCTAAACCTCTTGCTCTGTCCACCCAGGATGAAAGGAAGAGTTTGCTCTGTCTTTCTTCCAGCAGCTTCTTACAAATCTGAAGACTGTTATTATGTCTCACTTCCATCTTTGCTTATTGAAGCAACCATGACAATAGCAATGTTCTTTAAGGTTTGTAATCAATAGACATAGAAAGAAAAATCAATCAGATTGACTTCTTGAGGGAAGTGAATTCTTTGGCTTCCTTTGTAGCAATGAGATTTCTTGACTTAAGGGAGTATTGCTCTGTGTGTAGGAGACGGAGAGGTTGGAATAGCTCTGGGCTGCAAAAATTGGGCAAGTGAACACTAGTGTGAAAATATCTATTTACCTGTGGGGGATTTTTTATGGTATTTCTTCATGGCAACTGAAGAAACAATTTTCAGAAGTACTTAGCCATGAAGTCTAAAAAGAAAGACAAACTCAGCCTCAGAAGGGACTTAAAAGTGCTCTGTCATCTTCAAAAACTTTTTCCTGCATGTTTTATGAGGGACTCTAGTGTAGAGACATGAGTCCTGCTCATGCAGGGCAGCACGTGAAGGAAAGATATGGCCATGACATCTTTCAAAAGTTCAAATTCCTCTGAACGAAGTCAGCAAAGCAGATTCAGTATCATACGGACCAAGCTTCTGGTGGAGTGGAGGCCCTCTGGGTTTCATACACCACATCCTGCCAGCACAGGCTCTGACGCAGTCACCCCAAACTTTCAGAGGAAATTTTTCAACATGAACAAAGAAAAAGTAGCACAAAGTTATTATTATGTAGTTTTAGTTCACATACTCATCATTTGATGCATAAAATAAAGCTTAAGCAGAAAAGGCTTAGACCGCAACAAAAGCCAGAGTGGTGAGTGCTGTGAATGTGTTATTGTAAGATCATTGATCAATAAAATGTTCAGAGATTTTACACGAATTAAAGCTTAAAAGTCTCACTTCAGTATTGGTTTTAATTTTTCAAGTCAGTCATTGATGGAGATGGCACATTCTGACATGCTATTCAATCCATTATTCCATGCAAATACCAGCAAATAAATTTAAATATGATTAATTGAATTATGTTAATACTAACACAGATGCATGCACTTCCATTAATTTGAAACAAGGTTTCAAGGAATTAAAAAATAGCCTCTGGATATTGGGAGATTTTTAAAGGATACAGAGACAGTAAAACTGGTGACTGAGTGATGACTGTACAGCTCACAAGTGCAACAGATTCATTAACAAAACAAACAGCTTTTCAACTTACTGTTGGCTACAACCGGAGTATTTCTGAGCTGCAATGCAAGATAAGAACACGACAGTTATTAATTTCAATGACTCATTAAATAATAGAGAACAAGTACATATAGCTTTATCTCATCTCTATAACCACCATAATCAATGTTCCCACAACTTGAAGGAACACTATGTTGTCATTGACTGTCAAAATAAGCTGCAGCTGAGAACTGGCTACGTTTCTGATTAAAATAGTCTGGCAAACTGAAGCAAATTAACCCTGTAGTAAAAGTGATACAGTCACTTCAATGGGTAAAAGTAGCTTATTATCTGCAGTGCTCTGGTCATTGACTAGGTAATATTCTGAAGAGCGATGCAAGGGGAAGGGTCACAGTCTGTCACCTTCCTGATGCTTTGAGGAACGGTGAGGCATGTGATTTTGTTTGCTCTTGCACACACACATGCACTCGCAGAAATAATCTGAGAAATACTTACTGGATCTGTTTCAAAATTACTTTCATTGGGTGCTACAACATTGGTTTCACTGAAAAATGTGAATATCCCATAACACAACAAATTCTATTTGTGAAGCTTATGGCCCGCTGAAGCAACATGTTAGTATGATGTGTCACAACAGTTGCCTAATTTGCCTGTTTTGGGAAGGAAAATATTATCCTCTGGCAACATGTAAAATATGTTATTTTCCCTATGACAATTAAGGCTGTATAATGAACAAGAAACGTATCCTTATAACTTGGACTCTGAACAACGGTGGCAGATTTGTGCACGGTTTCACCTTTGACAATTTTTTCCTTAATCTTGCTTTATCTGTAGAATTGTGGTACTGCTACTTTCTACCACTCTTTGTCTTGTGTTTGGACTGCAGATCTTCAAGGGAAGAGCTGTCTCTTTTTATGTGCAGTACTGCCAACTTAAGATGTTTTTCACATGTCTCATGATATTTGATGTTTTCCCTAGCTCTTGTGAGAATTTCAGCATTAATTTAAAAAAGAAAAGTTCCAGTCCTAATGGCTGTAGATAAAAGCTCAAATATGGGCCATGTGTGTAAGCCTCAAAGAGCAAAAAAAGAGGATAACAAATAACAGGAACCCAATGTTTTTATAGCTACTGGTAGATCAGTGTTTCTTTGTCAGTTTTTAGTTGATTATTTGCAAACCCTCAGTTTTGGGGTTGATTTCTCAGTACATAAAGCACAGAAAACAAGGCTGTTCTCACCTTCTGGGGCTGACAGAGCAGTTAGAGAAATCATCTTGGTGGGAAGTCAGTCCTACCTTTGGACATGTGGGTATGGATGCCTCTTCTTGGGGCTAAGGCTGCTGGAGTCAGTCTGGCTCCTCATGTCTTCCCAGCACTTGGGAAAAAGCAAAGTTTGTCCAGTGTAACCTAGCACACCATTGGTAAAAAACATATGTCACTGCTTTGCTGGTACAGGGAACTCAGAGGCAGCATCTTCTCAAGACCTCTTCTTTTTTCTTATAGTAACTGTTTTTCTCTCTGTATGTGGATTATTTTTTTGTGGTAAGATTTGGCACCATATACACTGCCTGGCAAGTACCTGCTTCTGCTGCTGGTCCAGCCCTGACAACTAAGTCATGTTCAGCTGATAGGAGAGCTGTTTGCTCACCTCTTCTCCTCTGAAGTGAAGCTGTTATGTCAAGAGTCCCTTGCAATTTTGTTCTCCCTACTAATTGGTGGCCTTGCTTTCAGGTGGTACCCTCCCACCTGTTGAAAAGAAACTTCCCTTGCTACACTTAGAGATTCAAGAGGCGATAGAACTGTGCTTTGAAGAAAAATACCCTGAAATCAGTTAGAAATCCAGGGGAAAAGGAAAATGATGGACGAAGGAAAAGAAACAGCATTCTTGTTCAAAACCAAGTATCTTTCATTACCTTCTACATCTCTAAGAAATGAGAAGAAAAAATACGCACATTTTGTTTTCTCTTAAGCTTTGCTTTATTCACAGCAGCAGCTTCCTTTTCCTCATGACAAAAGCATGTATGTACCTGCACCATTTGGACCCTTGTTCAGCTTTAGCCAGTATTTTTCAGTATGGATTTCTCTTGGTGTGAGTTACCTTTCCAGTTATACCTCTATGACATTGATTTTGGCAGGAGATGTGTATTCTTCTCCCCTTTACTACTTCCTGTGCAGAGGGACACTGCAAATCCCAAGCAGTTGCAATACCTGCAATCCCCACATTTTAGGACTGCAATGTAACAGTTGACTGTGGTCTGCTGAATAGCATAATAATTCTGTGATTTCTGCTGCAGGAAAGTAACCTGATCTTTTCTGGTAAGTTTTATGGCAGATTTGCACTGACATGCAACTGAGGAATATGCTTCTATGACTTCAGTGCAGTACTTCTCTGTGCAGTACTCAAGCTGTCATATTGTGAAAATCCTGTCTTTAACGTTAGCTGACCTATCTGAAATTACACTGAAATTAAATTGTTTTAAAGCATGAGATCCTTATAGCCTTTCCAATGTTGTCTGTTTCTTTGCTCCAGTGTAAAATTTACATTACTATCTGAATGAAGGGTAAGAAAGTGTGTTAGGCACAATGCACTACTAAATTAGGTCATGGTACCTGATGAATTGTAGCACATCAATCCCTTTGCAGGAGAAGCAGAAACAGTGGAAAGATCCTGCACAAATCCTACGGTCTTATTGTTCACAGAATAGGTAGTGCAGGAGATTATCTGTGAACAGCAAGAACTATTCTAGATTTCCTGAACTGTCAATGAACTGCAGAGGCCAGGGCAAGCTCATCTCATGTATCTTCATATCTACAATACAGATGTGTTCCTCCTGGCTACCAGTTTAGGAACCCCTGAGAGTCAATAGGGAAAACCAGGGATTTTTAGGGAGCAATTAATCAGAAGCATTGTATATATCTGCTTGAATATTGAATGAATTGTATACCCAAAGTGCTTCTTTTCTTCCAATGAATGTGCTTAACATCCAGCTCAGATACAGACATTTTCATGTAGCCATCTACATCTGACCACATGAAGTCCACACCAGTGGACTCATTTCTGATCTGGAAGGTACTTTAGGTTCCACAGATGCGTCTTTTCATCCCTAAGCTCCTTTCAAAATGGCCTTCCCATTAAGCTCATTATCTTCCCTAAAACTCATGCTTGGCGTTGCTTATCATTTCCATTTTCATTACTGTCTTTACAATGGTGGGGTAAATAAGACATTATAACAACTGGATATCAGATATTCCTTTGAGATTTGTGCTTTGAACTGTGGCTGTGGCCTGCTTAGGTTATCATTTACTGTGATTTACGCTGAAGAAACTTAAGCTTATCTTCATCAACATTTTGCAACCTTCACTGTGCTGTTAACTACAAATTACCGTCTTGGTTTTGCATCAGTACATCAGCTAGATCTGACTTTTCCCTGAATACACTAGAACTGGACTAGACTCCTGAGGTTCACTCTAAATAACATTCCTAGAAGCAATGCTGGACATTTTCCAACCTATAATAACGGTTTCTTTATTTTTTAAGAACCCAGACCCCTTGTGTTGTAACAACATGGTAATGGGAGCAAGGAAGGCTGATAACAGGAAATCTTCTCAAACATATTTGAACTACCAAGTATCTATCACTTGCAGTTCCAGGGCCACTGCCTCAGGATTTTAACAGGGATAGCAGGCAGCCTCTGCACACACAGGGTTTTTAAACAATGTGAACACTAGCAAAGTAAATGAGGCACTTGGCCAGTCCTTCTGAACATAATATGAGGCAGCAGGATTTAGAGATAACTGTACAAGCAACGCCTTCATTGCTAGTGTCTTACAGTCAAGAACCTCTTCCTATTTCTTAGTCTAGTGTCAACTTTTATCTCCCCCAAGTCCCACAGTTCCACAATAGCAGATTAAGTGCCAGCACAACTTCTAAAATGACCAGTAAAGCCTGATACTACAACGTATTGGGTTATTCATGGTCTCATGTTGGTTCCTGTCTAGGTACATGTGGCTTGGTAGTACCATTTTGAGTGAAGGGATTGTGGTTCTTCTCCTGAGTTTGCAACTTTGCCCTTGTGAAAGTCAAATGAAGGCTGACTGGCCTCTATGGTTTCCCATAACAGACCTTTTTCTGTCATAATAACAAACCTCTTCTCTGAGTTACATTAAGACCCAAAGCCACAAACAAAGGCCACAGGGACAAGACTAGTCAGAGCTAGACGGACAGGTCTTCCCTGGGGAAGGATTCATGCAAGTGCAGGAGGTAGATATTATTCTGGTGGAGCTACGTATCTAGCACAGCAGGAGACAAAATAATCAAGGAGGACTTGAAAAGAAGTCCTGCTGGTAACACTTGTGCAACCCCAGGAAAAGCATTGGGCGGGACCTCTGCACTGGCT